>VWZT01013667.1:213091-250880 GCA_013397055.1 Pachycephala philippinensis
TGACTTTCTGGAAACTAAAATTTATTGAGATTTGACACTTCCAGTTCAGCCTCTTGGAATACATGGTTCAGTTCTGTTAACATGCGAATGTAATGAAGGTGATTATTTAAAGAGGAAATCTTAGTTTATAACTAAATGCTCTGTCTCTCAAATTCCTATGCATTATTTCCCTGTACTCTGGATACTATTTGTATCTCCGTAAGTCATGCTTAATTGATAATTAAAAACTTTCAAGAACAGCATTTTTTTTCACTTTTGATTGAAGTGACACTTATACTTTCAAGCCTGTACGCAGTCACTAATATTAAAAACTTCATGTTAGAAGATATTATTTCTATATTTATTTTTTATAAGTTAATAATTTAAAATTATGTACGTAGTGAATAGCACATCCAATTTTGGAGTTATCTGAAAACATCTTTGCATATATATTTTTGAATGATTCACTCATTTATCTATGTTTGTTCAACTAAGCATATGCATAGCTATTTGCATTTGACTATATCTAGACACACATATGCATATACACTAAAGTGCAGATTAGCTTCTCAAAGTGTTGTATGGATCATGTCTGATGATAACTTATTTGTGCTATAGAAGGGGAGCTAGTCATGATATTTGAAACCTATTTTTCTTCTGTATTGAGCTTTTTGATAGAAAGAGACTTTAAAAATTTTCCCTTATGACCATCACTTAAAGTTCTGAGGTTACCTGGTATAAATTAAATTATATTTTTTAAAAGCTTTTGTTTTTAACTAGTACAATGTTTTTGTTGTAGAAACTGGCATGAATGAATCTCAAAACTGTCACTGACTTAATGATTACAGACTGAAGCTCCCTTTACTTCACCATCTTTGCTAGATACACCCTTTTTGTCCAAGGGTTTGAAAAGAATGATGTTGCCATAATTACACACTACCTGACAGATGGCACAATGGCAGTGACGTATCGTGTTTTACTAATGTGTTTCCTTATCAGATGTTCACACCAGAAGTATTTACCTTTATATAACATTGACATCAATTGTGCAGGCTGCAAAACAGATTTATTCCTCTGAAAAAGTGGTTCTAATAAAATGAATACGGTGACATTTGGAACTTCAAGCCTTGAGGCATGTATGCTGTACCAAAAACCTTAATTAATTCATAGCTTGACACTTAGTGTGATTTTTTTTTTTCCAGCACAATCACTAACAAAAATAATCAAGTGTATTACCAATTGCAGTAAAATAAGTACTGCTAAACTTAGTTCATGTGTTTTGTCATTGTAAAATCAAAACCTTGGCACAACTATTACTGAGAAACTTATCAGATGGAAACTACAGGATTTCCTCTGATCAGTCGGGTAATCAACATCAGATTAATCAATCTTTGGTCAGCTAAACATCAGAATAAAACTAATTCTAAACATCTTCCCTCACCTTCTGGTGAGGCTAACTTTGTAAATAATCAATGGATGAATAGATAAACTTAATCAGAAAAATCTTGGCTTTGTGTTCTTCAGTCTTGGTACCATTTTACTCCTTATTTGGACATCTTTTGCTTGCATCTTAGCAGATGATTGAGCTTCAAAGTACTGTTCTATTTTGAACATCAAATTAATGATAATTAAAAAAAAAAAAAAAACCACCAAACTTTTGTGGAGCTAATTTTTATCACCTTCATAATTTTCCGGTGTTAGAAGAACAGTATTTTGGAGGTTTCTCCCTGACTGCAAGCACTCTTCATTAGTTTTGAAAAACTAATGTGTTCATTTCATGTAATGGATTTTAATTATCATTGCATTCCTTTTCCATACTCTTAGCATAAACACAATGCAGTTTCCATCAGAAGCTCTTTGAAGTAGAGGCATGTGTTTTTACTGTTGTCAGAAAGAAAACCTCATCAATACATCTATCTGTACAAGCATGTATAGAAACGATTACGAAACTTGGCTGTTTTGCCTTTATTCTTGACCTGTGAGAATTTCTGCATACGACTGCATGATTCCTGTTTGGCTTGGTGTTTAATAACTATTTGTTTTGCTTTTACATGTTTGAGCTAAGCTGTTGGTTTAAGGGGCTAAGTGTTTTGGAATATCCATAATGATGTCTCTAAGTTATCCTCTATTAAGTTACATGTTCAATATCCAATTGTAATACAACTTATAGAATTTGAGAAATAAATGTATCTTTTCGGATAAGACTTTTTTTAATACACAGCTGCCTTACTGAAATCTTGGCATGTTTAGGCTTTATCTGTGTAGTTTGGAAAAATCTAAGTCATGCAACTCACTATGCTCAGGAATCAGAGTGTGAAAGCATTAACAGCTCAGGTTCTGTGCAATGGGAAGGCAATGGTTTTCTATTACTTCATTTATTTATTGAGATTCATTTTCCTAATAGATGTGCTAATTATGTCTGTGAGTGTTCAGATAATGAGTGCATTAAAAATCAATAATTAATTAAAATCCACTTGTAAGAAAAGGTTGAACAGGTAAGAATTGTTAGATGGAGTTGCTAATAGGGTATGTTTTTATTAGATATCTGAAGGACTGGAGCCTGAACTTTGCTTCTGTTTTGGCCTTAAGCCAAAAGGCAAGTTAGTACCACTCAGACCACTGATCTGTCTCCACTTGCAGATTCCTTATTAGCTGCAACTTTTTACATCTGAAGGATAAATAACTCACCAGCAAATGGGGACCATATCAAAGATGCTTTTTTGTAACTTGTACTCATTTGAATACTATATTGTAGTCAAAGCAGAACACAGTGAGCTTTAAAATTTTCTCTTGTCCTCTAAAACAGTGCACAGATGAATTCTAACAGAGTATGAATGCTGGTTAAGACACAAGGTGACTCAAAAGAGACTACTTCAAGTCCTTGTATAGGTTGTTATTCTTAAAAATGGAACTGGGAAGAGGATTATTCTTATCAAAACTAAAACAAATTAAAAAAAAAATCCACTTGTGGCTTCAATGCCTACATAATATCTTTCCCAAGGTGCCTGGTGAAATTCGGTTCTACAAATACAGTGGGGTTTGTTTCAAAACACTTCATTTATCAATTAAAAATATTTTACCCCAGGCAGTCTTACTCTATTTAAATAATTTTAGCCTTTTAAACCTCAATTACAAATTTTGACAAAGTAAACCAAAAGTAGATGGTAGATTATTATTTTTTCTAAATTCTGTAATTATAACTCCTTGATTTAAATACAGTCACAAGGGAGGTAAAACAAGGTATTTGTTAAATAAATGTTATGCAATTGAGGTATTTCCCTGCAGGTTGTTCAGCTGCTACATTTGCAAAAGTCAAATATGATAGATTTAGGTTGTTTTAATTTTGTTGTTGATATTTATATTTTATGTGAATTTTTAATTCAGCTTGTCATCCAAGGTAACCAAAGCATAGCTGGTTTGTAGGTCTTTCATTTTTTCTTGGAACTCTCTATGTTTTCATTTGTTTGCAGCTATTTTAATGGAACACGAGTTACATACTTTGTATCTCTTTCACACAGTGCAAGATCTAATTAGTGCATTCTTACTAGCAAATAATTAGTGATGCTTTTAATAGATACATAAATATATGGGAGGGAAATATTACAAGAATAGGAGCTTTTTATGTAATGTTTTGATATGAAAGCAAACCTGATTCCTCAGTAATGGGAGTGTATGAGTAATTTCATAATCTCCTATAACAAAATTTAACCTGTGTTTATCTCTATAATGGAGCTGGTTTAATTTCTTTCTTCTCCTCAGTCTATAAAATTGTGTTTCTTTGGTTTCCCTCGTATAATGTGATAGTTGTGCTCTAGATGATAAGTGCACCCTTGGGCCTTTAACCAAACTGAGGTTATACAGTGACTTATACTTTAAAAGTGGTATAGTAACATTTGTGCTAAACATTTGGAAGGGGGAAAAAGCTGTCTGCTTTTAGGAACACCATTAATGGTCCAGTGACAAGGACTTTAGGAGCCTGTGCTGAGTTCTGGCACGTGCTTTGGAACTCAGCAGAGGTCAGTCCTTGGGGCTTGCTGGTGGAGTGTGAATTGATAAGCTTTTCCACACCTGCCCATGGAGGTGTCGTGGTGTAAGCCCAGCCAGCAGCCACTCACTCAGCCCCCCACAGCATCTGGGAGAGAATCAGAAGGGTAAGAGGCAGAAAACTCATGGGTTGAGACAAAGACAGTTCAATAGAGAAAACAGGGTGCACACACAAGCAAAGCACAACAAGGAATTAATTCACTGCTTCCCGTGGGCAGGCAGGTGTTCAGCCATCTCCAGGAGACCAGGGTCCCATCACACAAAACAGGTGCTTGGGAAGACAAATGCCATCACTTAAAATGTCCCCTCCTTCCTCCTTCTTCCCCCCAGTCTATCTACAGAGCATGATGTCACATGGTGTGGAATTTCCCTTTGGTCAGTTGGGGTCACCCGTCCTGGCTGTGTCTCCTCCCAACCTCCCGTGCACCCCCAGTCTCACCAGTGGGTCAGTGGGAAAAGCAGAAAGGTCTCAGCTCTGTGCAAGTCTTGCTCAGAAACAACAGAAACATCTCTGTATTATCATCACTGTGCTCAGCCCAGATCCAAAACACAGCTCCACATCTGCCACTGTGAATAAAATTAACCCTGCCCAGCCAAAACCAGCTCAGGGGCTTTTATGTTTCAGTTTGTACCATAGGGTGAATGGACTTAGGAACGTCAGCTCCTGAGGCCCGCAGGCTTTCTGCCAAAATTTCTGACTGCCACTTCTCCTGGAGTTTGAGAGAGTAAAGCCTACCCTGTGAGTAAGAGGTGCCACCATCAGGACAGTAGCTGCTGCTCCAGCTTTCCTGCTAATGCCTGAGTTACCCAAACCAAGCAAAGCTGGGCTGTGGGTCTGTGCCTGTTCCCAGCTGGGACCTTGGACTGATGTGCCTTTGAGTACCCACATACTCATAAACCAAATGAGGACAGCAGGTACCTCTGCAGGCTCCTCGGGGTGGGGGGGCACAGGGGGTCCCCAGGCAGTCACAGACCTTCCCTGGCTGCCAGCGTGCTGTGCTGGCTGTGGCAAGGTGGCTTCGGTATCACAGGGCACAGGGACACCAACCATGTGTTGTGATTTTTTTTTAATTTATTTTTTCCTTAAGGGTGGTCACACGTGATTATTATTATAATTTTAATATATAGCCACAAAGTATGAGTAGCTATGCAACTGCAATGGAATATATTTCATGTGTTTTATATTAGGCAGGCAGGTGGGAAGGGATACAATACCACTGTGAAAAATTTTTCTGCAACCAAATAATGTTGAAAGGTTTTTCCTCTAACTACTTTAGTGCTGCGATTCAGAATACAAAATGGAATGTTTAACCAAGTATTTTTTTTATTCTTACAGCTGCCAGAAATTATCTCAACTTCCTCTTTACGACTGCACATTCACCTCTCGAATGACTGTACCTTTTCCTCTTGAGGAAAGGAAACGTGGTGCTTATTTACAGCAGGAATCTGTTATGGATCCTTTCGTTCTCCATGTGCATTTCAGGCTAAATTCTGAAGTAATCTTAAAGACTAAAGTGTGCTGTGCTTAGGTTCATATTCAGAGGTCCCATGCAGTCAGAGAATTATTTATCTTTAAATATATATTAATTTTTATTTATTTATTTATTACTGTATTTATTATTATTTTTAAATGTATTATTATTTCCTTATATTTGTAATACTTTGCTATCTTTTGTTCCTTGCTTTATGCATCAGACTGGGGTTATTTTTGTAAATGATAGGGAAAAAAAAAGACAATAAAACCCTTAAAATTATCTGCAAAGGTCAGATTATAAATGTTTATTAAGTCATTAATTTCATTTTTTTGTAACAAAAAAGTACAGGAAATTGCTCTACAATGTGGAGCATAGTCCTTGCAGCATCAGCTTAGCATTCCTCAGTGAAATGTCCCATTTTCTCTCTTTCTTTTGCAGGTCACCAGTGGGACTTCTAGCTTAAAATTAGTTATTATAGAGACAGAGCTATTGGGAAATCATGGATCTGATGCAATTATAAATTTCATAATGCTGTACTGCCACATGCTGTTCCGATATGTGGAAGTGTATTGATTTAGATATGCTTTATGGCTGGTGTTATATGTCCCTAACCACCAAAAGCAATCCTATATCTTTTAAAACATTTTATTAATTCAGATCTAACAATTTTGGTAAAAAGAAAATGTGTATGTTAGAGTAGATGATGAGGTAAATGTGAGGGAAAGAGGGAAAAACATAAGTAGGATTGGAGAAAAAATAACAGCTGTTGAAAAGGAATAGAAAAAAAGAAAAATGGAATGTAAATAAGAAAAAGACAAAAAATACACTGTCAAAGTTAATTTTAAAAATTTCTTTCAAATGTTGCAATTAAAAGTCAGTAAATATTCCTCCCCTAGGGAAAGGATGTAGCTAAGTGACTCCCCAAGCACATTTACAGGCCTTTAAGGTGTCCTGACCTTCCATTCCATTCCATTCCATTCCATTCCATTCCATTCCATTCCATTCCATTCCATTCCATTCCATTCCATTCATCACTCAGAGAACATGTTGGTAACGTGAAATCAAATGTTCTAATGTTCCAGTATATAATTTAACTTGCGTTCTTCAGAAGAAATAGGTAACTGAATAAAAGGCTTCATTGAATAAAATTGAAAAGGGAAAGAGGAGTTCTGCAAATATTAGTGCAGAAGCTCAGTGCACACATGGTCCAAGCCTATGAAATGGAAAACAGCTCTTGGCCACTGTGGAGTGCTGTCTTCAAAATGTGTTCTCAACCTGCTACAGTGTTTCAAATAGGTTTGGTTGGTTTTTTTGGGTTTTTTGGGGGTTTTTTTGTTTTTTTTTTTTTTTTTTTTTTTGCCATCCTTGTGTGTTGGTTTTCTAGGATTAGATTCTGTGGTATCTAGAAGTGAAGCTGATTTCTGCAAAATCACAACTCTATATAATGGAATTAAGAGAAGGCACTTTGTTTTTTCACTCCTGGGAAAATGTTTTTGTCTGGTTTCCATTTGAAAAGTGCTTAGGACATTGTAGGTAAGGTCCTGCATAGTGGTACTGAAAAATTATTCCTGCTGGATATTGAAAGGAAGGTGGGGACTAACTGAGCAAGACAAAAGGAAGCAGATCATGTAACAACGGAGGCAGTAATCCTAAGAAGCAGGTACAAGGTTAGCCAGAAACTGAGAGGAGGTGAGTGATTTTTTGACCTGTGCCACGGATTTTCCCTGCCACTGACGCTAAAACTTCCAGCGTTATTTTCACAGATTTGGTATAAATTGAATCTCCAGCTGCTCTCTTGTTTTGGCAGGAGATTACTGAGGTTTTAAACACCAAACTTGGGAAGCACCGAGCTGTCTCTCATGGCCAGGACAAATTGTCAGGGTACACTTTCATCTGTCAGCCTGCCAACATCACTACAACTCTCCTTAGTCAAGCTTATTGCAGACTGTTGAATAGAAACTTGATCTTCATGAAAAATGGCTTTTTAAGCTTTTTCACTGGCTGGAGCCTTCAAAAGTTCTGGTTTAAAATTTTAATTGAAATGAACATTTGAAAAAATATCATGTTTTCAGGACTTATGGGAAAGACTTTCCTCCTTCCCATATTTTGGGGCAAGAGGGAAAAAGGCAGGTAAGGGACGCAGAGCTAAATCATATAAATTCATTTAAACTGTAGGACTTGTTTCACCTTTTTTTTACTTTTCTACTGCCTCCCTTGCACATATTTGTGAAGATTTATCCTATGTAAAAGAGATGAGCAGGAGAAGATCTATGCAGAAGGAAGGTTTGAGCATCAAGTCTGATTTCAGGGCTTAGGCAGGATATAGAAAAATATCTATATCTTGAGCTCTGGCTTCCAGAGAAAATTTTATCCAACACTTAAAAGATTCTTCTTTATTCTCCCTTATTCACAATGTGCTAGGACACTGAAAGAACAGTCATCTGCTGTAAGTTTGCTTTAGTGTTAAGCCACCTCTATTCTGTTTAAAGTATATGAATTTGGAAGAGCGATAGAATAATAATTGGCCATAATTTGTAACTTTTCCAGAATTCTAGCAGTAGGACAAGCCACAGAGAAATCATTCTAATGTGAACACAACTACTGTGCTGGAACTAGATGATCTGTAAGATTTCTTCCAACCCCAGGCATTCTGTGCTTCAGATATTTCAGAATTTGACAGGATACTCACCCATTTTATTAATTTTGGCAGATATTGTGTCTGTGTTGCATAACAGCATCTTCTAGGAACTGACACTGATTAATATTTTGTATTGCATTCCTGAAAACAGTGTAAGATCATTCCTTTAATTCTGATATCATGCCAGAAACGCCTTTGTTGGCTGCTAAACTGTACAAAAAAAAGTGTCAGATCCTTCTCTCCTTAGGGAAGATGGCACTCTCTGTTCCCTTCTATTCAGAGTTCTGAGGGAAGCCAGTGATTCAGCACCATTTGATCGAAACTGCAAATTATCTCTATCTAAAACGTTTAGTTTCCCACTGCAGAGGTAACACAGAAGTCTATGAAGATTTTGAGTAGAGTAATGGTTGTAGGATACAGGGACTTATTTTTTTTGAGTTTGTTGAACAACAGGTGTGTACGTTTAGGGGTAGAGAAGGAGACATGCCACAGCTGTTGAGTGTCACTTGTCAAAAAATATTTGAAAATTCAGTCCTTGGCAAACTTAAACGTTCTCCAGACCTGAGCACTGTGAAACCAACTGTTAGTCTTATTTTCCTCTAGAAAACAATGTACATTTGGCTTCAATAGCATTTGTCTTTGTCCTTCAGTCTTTATTTCTGTTTCAGGATACTTGAGATTGTAGTTCTAGTTTCTAGATATTTAATATGGTATATAAATATCTTGCTAGAGTAACTGGAAAATGGCACTAAAGGCTCTTAAAAATAGAAATAACAACAAAACCAGAAAGTCTGTATACATATAACCCTAAAATGAATAGAGCTTTGAGTGCTTTTTTAATATTTAACAAGCCATTTTGACATATCTTATTAGGCTGACCTAGAACAGCTTATTCATACAGATCAGTCATTAATAATTAATTCATCCTGGGAAGAAATAAAATTTTAAAAAATCCCCTAAATGCATAAAGAGTTTAGAATCCTGATTCTGCTGATGATCTTATAGGACAAGGTCCTACTTTTCATATGACCATTGTGTTTTCCTGTCAGAAATTCCATTAACTTGAATAGATATTCTTGTGATGCAAAGTATTGGTGCTTGTAAGTAGACCTGACCTGGTTTTAGAAGTCATTCTCATGGCTGTACCTTTGTATGATATAAGTACCTAGGGGCCCTCAGTTTAAATGTGAGTATGCTCAACAAACTTTACTATTTGTTATTTTTGTTTTTATTTCTTACATTGCAGAAGTGCATGAAATCTTCAATCTTTCACTCATCAAAAAGCTTTCAAACAAACCATGGTTACTTGAAGGCATCACATATTGGATGAGATTTTCAAACGGCATTAGTTTTTTTAAGTACATTTACATTTTATGCTTGCTCTTCCTGAGGTCAGTTTCTGCTTCTCTTTAGCACCTTCTCAGTTCTTCTTCAAACTGGTGAAAGTTCAACACCAGTTAACAAACAAACAGAAAAAATGACAAAGGAAAAAAGGATGCCCTTGACGTTTGAGTGGGTTTTGAATGTTTGTAAGAATGGCTAGAGATTTCCTGGTAAATATGAAGAGGGAAGGTTTTGCACCATATCCCTGAAGACAAATGTAGAGAAAGCAGGACTTACATTCTGTGGACTGTTTGCACTTTTTTGTTCAGAATTTGTTGTGTACTCATAGACTCCTATTTCATGTATATTTTATAATGCATATATTTTTCATATTATATAGCTGTCTGAGCATCTATAGAAAGATAAATACTCAGCAAGCTTTTTCCTATATAATTTTAACAAAGCTGCATCAAGCAGTCTGCCTGTACAAAAAAGTGTTCAGGATGCTTTATTTCTTTTGTGGTTTCTGGTGATGAACATAAATTGGTCATGCTCTGTTTTGTGCATGTTCGGATGTCGCTGGAAATATAATAGATCTTAGCTACAATTTCTTTTTTCACCTCTCAGGAAGCTTTTCAGTTATGCTGGCATAAGATTTTTATGGTATTCTCATGTGCCAACTAAACGCTAATCAGGGGTCACATATCATCTGTTTTCTGACTCCTTAGATTTCCGTCATCTGACTTAAGATTTTCTTCTAGTGTTAGAGGATGAAACAAAAAATGCAGAATTACTGTAAGTCATGCCTGTGTTTGAGTCTAATCACTCCTGGAGAATTGTTGATCTAAGTGTTGTTTGTAACATCAGTTGTACAGCTGCCAACCCTGCTGTGGAAATGAGATACATCATCCCCAGAGGTGGCCCATGAATTATCAAGTAAACACACAGAAGAACTTGCAGTAGACATTCAAACATAAGTGAGGATACTTTGTCTTTGATGATCTCAGTTTACCTAGTCCTTTCAGCACATACAGTTCCACATTTCAGGATACTCATAGCATGAAATTTTATATAACTGCATAAATTCTAATTCATAAACCTAGGATGAATTAACAGCAAGAAATTTTTAGAATCTACTCAAGTATTAGAGCAGAACAATTTCATTTTCCTATATCTGGAAAAGAAAACAGAAGTTGCATGAATGACTGAATACAACATCTTAAAGTTTTAATGCTGGAGAATGGCAAGGACTTGGATCATAGCCCAGATTTATTTTGGACTATTAATTCCTTAATTAACATTAATTCCTTGCCCATCACTGTCATCTTTCTTCAGGAAATGGAAATATTTGCTTACTTTTCCATCAAAAATTAGAACTGCACCTTTTTTGGTATGAAAAGTCATGATTCTTTGTTTCTGAAATTACTCAGTGTTCTGTTTCTCAAACCCACTACTAAAGCCCTCTCTCAACTTCAGCAAATAATCTTTTCTCTTTAGTGAGAGGAAGAAAAAGAGGGTCCATCACCAAAAAAAACATTCTCAGTTAGCAAATGGAACTGAAAAGGATACCAGCTTCCATTGTACATGTACAGGAGTTTCTGAAGGCAGAAAGCTACTTTTTCTCCTACTTAGAAATTAAAACCTAAGTGCAGATATTACCTAAAAAGGAGAAACTGTGGAAGTGCAGAACTTAATACTTTTTATAATTTTCAGATATGTTTTCTTGGCTGCTGAATCTCACTGATCATTACTATAATAAATGCGTGCTGATGTGTAGGAAGGAGTTTGTTACTGCATAAGTGACATTTAGCCAGTTTGCCTCTGTGTCTACTGTTTCTTTAGTAAATGGGTACTCTGTGGTATATCTGGGCTAAGAAAAACTGAGAGGAAGTGAAAAGGGGAGTAGAAGTTCTTCCATTTCTAAGATGAGGCATCCTTAATAACAAAGACCTTTGTAACATTGATGGCTTGTATTTGTACTTATGTATATTTCTTCACAGTGTTGGACTAAATTCTTTAATTCAAGGACTTCCCTTTAATCTAAATATCAGGTTGATGATGGTGATGCTCAACTTGTCATTCTTTTCCCCATTTTCTGGACTAAGATATGTCCCAGATAACCTCTGCAAGACAGCAAAATTAATCAGTGCCCTTCTCAGTGAGAATTTCTCAGCAGGCTGGCAGCAGGGCAGATCTAATAGTTCAATAAATGCAATCCCCAAAGGACTGGAAGCATAGACAGAGTTGTTGGAGAGCTGTGATTGTGCAGAGAAATGCAAACAACATCTGAAAGGTTTCCCAGCTTCCTTTCTTATTCTTTTGTTTTTCTTCCCTTTGAGAAAGGAATATTTCGCAGCTGATCCTTTTATTGGCTTATAGTTTACTTTACTAGCCACCAGATACATCAACTGGAATAACAAATATCCTAGTCTTTATACTTTAATTATGTTGGAGAACACCATTTAAAATGTTTTTGGACCAGGCATTTATAGAAACAAGATCTTTCTGTATTTCTGAAGTCTGACTCACATGTGCTAAGTGACAATCACTCAGGAGTAATTACTTACTTTTAATGACTGTATTTATAGATGGTTAAATGGAAATATGTCTGAAGTCCTGGAGTTGCCACATCTAGTCATTATCAACTAATTATTTTCAGTACTCTGACAACAGGCGGAAGAGATGAATTTCTCAAAAGCTAACGAGGCACAAGTGTATATTAATGGGACAACTGGTCCTTCACACAACTTTCAAAATGTTACTGCATTACTTTCAATGTGAATACTGCAGGAAAATTAAAATAATGTAATGATTGGAATATGCATGATTCCCATTTCGTTATTTGATTTTTATCAAAAGTTAAGCTTGTGCTTCTACATCTGGAATAGAAGAGGTTTGGCACCATGTGATAGTGTCTTATAGAGAGCAGGGTCCATAGCTAATGTAGAGCAGATCTTCTACTGAGTGAAAAACTTGTTATGTCTCAATCTGCCCAACTGGAAAGCGAAAATATGCCACTCAGTGAAGTGTCTTTTAGGTTACTGATGGTGTTTTGTGGTTACATATTGATCCTCTGGTTGGTTAGACCTAAGGAAAGGTGGTGTGGTGTGTAATGTTCTCAGTTAATGTGCCATAATTGTCTCTCTCTCTCTATACTGTTGATGTAACAAAAATCTGTGTTCTGCCAAGATTTCTGTCAGAGTTAAGTTTGTTGTCTGAAAAGACAAGTCCTTTGAAACAGTACTAATAGCAATTTGAAAGGAAAGGCCTCATACTGTGTGAAATCAGAGTCTCCTGAAGATTTCTGAGTCTGTGAGATTGATCTATGGTGCAGTAAGGAAACCACAAAGAAAGAAATATAAGTTTTGGCTCAGATAAAGAATCCTCTGTATGTACCTAGCAGGTAAATGGAGCTGGAATGCTGATTAGTCTCACAATCAACCAGCATGAGAGTTTCTGACTAGTGGGCTATGAAACTATGCAAGAAAAGAGATAGAAGGTGCACAGCAATTTAAATTTTAGGTGAGGGGGAAAAGTACTATTTTTCTGCTTTGAAAATCAAGGCAGAAATGAAACTTTAGTCTCTGAATCTCAAAGTAGTGTCATATGTGCACTCTACTTGCACTGCAACATGTGTCTGCTGTCCCTGAGAGCAGGGTAAAACTGCAGCCACATTTCAGGGGAGTAACATGGCGTGTAAAGAGAGAAGAGATTGAGGCTCAGAATTGACATGTGCCTCCCAGAGACAAACTCTTCCTAGAGAGACATGCACCTTGATGGTGTGATGGGGTGCTTCTGACCTTCCTGTCTGTTCTTCAAATGACTAGTGGAGTGGGGCTTTAATGAGGAATGCGCCTTTTGGTAAGTTTTTGTCAATATGAGGCTAAATACTTTTGTTGCACTCCATAATATTGTATTTAGAAGAACTTGCATTATTCTAGAAGTATGAAAACAAAACAATTTAAAATTATTAGGCTGGTGTTAAGAAAGTATACTTAAAATTGCAGTAGTTGTCTTAGGCTACAGGCAAAAACATGTTTGTATATTTTTCATGCAAATATATATGCATATTTTAGGCTCTTACTAGAGTATTAGCATTTATCCCAGTTTTACTACTGAGACCAAATCGTGACATAAATTTGAGAGATTAGGGATGAACAGATTGTTCTGCTTCCATAGGTGGGACTTTGCTTTAGTTGTTTTTCTTTTGGGTTTTTATCTCCCCAATTCTGACTGGGGAGATAAAACCATGTGACATTAAAATGGGACAGAATTCATAACAAAGTCAAGACTCAAAGCAGAATCCTTGGTTAAAACAGGCAGGATGATTGGGTCAGTATATAACAAGGAACAGAGGAGCTATAATACTTTTATTGCAAAAATAATTTTAAGAAAAGATAATGGAAAGAAAAACCGGGGAAAATAGAAATAAAAGGAATTTTATTTTATGCGGCTGTGAGATCCCCCAAATATTCTTGCTAACCAGGCTATGTTCAAAATTTAACAAACCAAGTTTTTAAGCAAACATTTAATCAAATCCTTGGCAAAAGTGACACAAATTTTTGCCAACTTTCTTTTTTTGACTGGTTCTTGTTTTTAGTATTGTTTTTGGAACTGTACTTCCTGGCATTCTTTCTCACTGTAGAAAGCTAGAGTTCCATTAAAGGGCTGTCAGCTGCCTTTCAGAATGTACACACTGCTCCTTGTTCCCAGTGTAAACCAAGTGAAGTTTATCCCAGATGAAGTGGATATGCAGCAAAGGTCTTCTAAAACAAACTAACATCTGCACTGGAAAAAGAACAGATGGCTCTTATCTGCCTCCTTCGTGTTTGTAGAGAGGATCTGGTGGGAAAGACCATTCCTGTTGGCAGTCTTTGATCTTAACGCCTCGTGTAAACCAGTACAACAGGGAACATCTGTCCACAGTGACTCTGACAAGTGGATGTGCGTGAAACCTGCTTAACATCAAAACTCTCTGGGCAAAAATGGTGCAGAGAGAGCACGATCCCACAGTCTAATTTGTATTTTGCTGCTTTTTTTGGTTTTCAGCACTGAAGTTGCGCTTATTTGTATTTGAGATATGTTTTCCTTACCCACCTATGCACAGTAGATTTTAGATATCTTACAAGAATTTGTGTACACATTAATTATTAAGGTACCAAATTCTAAGTGATGCTATCTTTACTGTAAAACTGAGGATACAAAGCTACACAGAGTATCCTGCATGTTAAGGTAAACACCACTCACCACATTGTTTATCTTGTTTCTATTCAACCCTTTTTATTTTTTTCTATTTCTACTGTGGCAGCTCTCTTGATCATTCTCTCTCAGAAAATAGTCTCCCATCTGTGCCATCACTGACAAATCCAGTTTAAAACTGGGACAGAATTGCCCCTCAGAATACTATGTGAGTTTTCTTGTGATAAAGGTACATACCCAGTGGTAACTAACCAGGTAATAAGCATCTCTGGAAAGTCATTAAACCCTTATCAAACCAGCTTGTATCTGATTTGAATCTATGTCTTAACTAAAAAGGAAATTTTAGCTTCTACACGTATTTTCAAGGAAATTCAGCTTATTCTGAATTGTGCTTTGGGCACTTAAGCATAATTTGGTGTGCACATTGTACATCTGTTTTCTTGATTGCCAATAGGCTAGGAAAGAATATATGTGATTGTAGTTTAGTGCATTTCTATAAATACTTAAGTCTTTGGGACTTTACAATTCTCATATTTCTTTTCATCATTCTGCTACAAATTGTTTAGAAAAATTAAAATAATTCGTATATGTGAGAGATGTCAGGAAGGTAAAATTAATATGTAGGAAATCAGAGAGCTCCAAAAGATTATAGTCTTTTCATGACTTTTCTGAGCTGAGGGAGGTTAAATGTAGTTTGTGGAGATAGTAAATAATAATGGCCATATCAGAATGCATTGAAGTGAGAAGCAGAGGAGATTATATTAAACATGCAAATATGCTCAATCTGCTCGTGCACTAGAGTGTTCTATGAAGAAGAAAGTATAATTTGTCTTAGCTTTGCAATTACTCATTTCACAGTATTTGTATCTAAACAAATCCATGTCTTGATGGGGGCTTTACCTTGTCATAATAATCTTTGTCTTTTCTTTAATCAAGATTTTAATAGTATCTCTAAAATGGATTAAAAAAGGTAATTTTTCAAACAATTCAATTTTGGGAACCTTTCTCAAGATAATTAAATCTTTCGCTACAGAATAATTCATCTAACTCTGCCACTATATAAATATTTCAATCACTTTAGGGTCCAGTGCAATTGGAAATTATCTATTGTACTGTAGCAGAATATTTACAGAGCAAGAATTAAACATGTAAGCAATGTTATACTTTAAGACTCCCAGATATGCAGCCAACCATTAATGTTATTCTTTATCTTAAATATATTGAAAACTTTTTCTCTGCAAAAAGGCAGTTGGCTTGGCTCTAAACAAGGGCATGTCTGTGGCTCACAGGACTGCTCAAAGGCACTGAGCTACTTGCCCACTTGGGAATATATAAATATGCACTTGTGGCTGACTGAGCAAAGTAATCTTTAGTTCAAGTTTTCATGTTGTGTCTTTGAGATATCACATAGCAAAGGTCTCACTGGAATAAAGAAAAGAGGAGGTCTCTGTGGGAGACTAATGGCTTCTATAACCTTGATCTGCTTTGTGCTTACCATAAGGAAAGTCCCAATTTGTGCCTGCAAATTTAATTTAATTTCAGATTCATGGAGAGCTGTATTTTTAGTTTTATTCCTCCATATTCCTCTCACTTCTTTGTTCACTGTATTTTGTTCTAATATATTTCTAGATGAAGGGAAATTGAATTTATCTTACTGGAATTTGAGCCTGTCTATATCAACAGAATTTATGGGTGCTGCAGTTAAACTTGAACCAAAGGGAAGAAGCTAATCAGGCTTGATTGAATACACTCAGATATACTGGAGATTGGATAGCTGGGGCATCAAGCAGAGAGACACATGAACATTTCGTGAACTGACCTTCACGAAAGATACCAAAAGTATTTGTCATGGACTGGCTACTAATTCTGGGTTATATGACAGACTTTTATAACTTGCTTTCAAAAAAATGCATATAAAGAGCTGAAACTACAGAAATATTTGGTAATTAGTGACCCATAAGAGGCAAAACTTAATTAGAAGGAAGTTTCTAAAACTCCCAATTTCTTCATTTTCCTCAGGAGTATACCAGATTAATATTAATCAACTTATTACCATGTCTCTCATCCCTATATGGAGTTACTGGAAAAGTAGGAAGTGTGCACTACTATCTAGAAGCTACAGGAAAAGCATGCTTGCAAGACAAATGAATACATCTTAAGAGGCAGTGGAGATATTGATAAAATTATTTGAAATAGCTACTGCTGTGAATTTTAGAGAAGCTATTTTAAATGTTGAAAGATCAGTGATGGGATAAATTCCCCAGAAAAAGCTAAAAAGATCCATACATGAGTGATGTTTGCTGGGGGGTTTGTACTTAAGGATTACTTCAGCCTAAGGGAGCTCAGTGGTGAAACTACGGAGGTCCATGAAATGTTTGTATGCATGTGGTGGTTTAGTTTGCATCTTTTACCTTTTGTGAGATAAGAATTAGAAGAAGGGCAAAGCAGGCTCAAAACTTTAAAGAATACAAAGAAGTTTATTACTAACAAAATTAAAGGTAATAAAAAGAATGATAATGATAAAATTAAAACAAACCCTCCCTTTCCCTCCAGCACCTCCCCCTAATAATTTCCATACTTGCACAAAGGATAACACATGATTTCAGGTCAGAATTGCAGTTCTTAAGTCTCATTCATATTTGAAAGAAAAAGAGGTTTCTTCTGCTTCAATGTGGTACTTCAAACTGCCACAGCAAACAAACCCGCCTGGAAATCTGCTGCCGTGAAATATATTTCTCTCATGAATTCTGTAGTCTTCCCACAACTGCTATCATAAGCCATGCATGGGGTGTCTTTTTAAGGATAAAACAAATTCCAGCCTGGAAAGCAACAACTCTTTTAAAAGTCTCTTACAGCTCCCAAGTGACCTTGGCGTGGTCACGCTTCTCCTCTGCAGGCTACACATGGAATTCTCTTCCCCCCATGTCTCTGACCGAGAAATAGAACAGTTTGTGACCTTACAGTCTCTTACCACAATGTGTCAGAAGCATTTTTAAGCTACGCGCGAAAGACACGCTGCCGCCCTCCTTTTCAGTCTCTAACAACACGTGACTTGCTTTCTCTTTCTCTCTGACCTTGCAGCCTCCATGTCGAAGGGCTGATTTCTTTTCGGGCTTTGCGGTGGAAAGAAAAGCCTCTTCTCCTTTATGCTGCCAGGTGTTCGGTGTCCGCTGCGTCTGGTGGTAGAAAACTGCCCCGGCTCGGCCCGGCCCGGCGGGGGCCCGCGCCGCGCCGCGCCACACCACGTGGAGTGGGGGATGGGAGCCCGTCAGCCCCAGATGGTCTCGGCTACAGTTGCAAGCAGCCATGGCTGTTTCTCAGCTGTCCACGGGCTCCGAGGGATTCTGCAGCACCCAGGGGGGTGCCGTCCTCATCCCTGAAGAGAAATGTGGGAGAGGGCAGGGAGCTCGGCCCAGGGGCTTGGCCCGGCCCGGCCCAGCAGGGCCCGGTGGGCCCGGCCCCGCCACCCCTCCCGGCTGAGGGACCGGAAAAGAAGAGAGAGACTTCCCCTCCTCAGTGCCTTTTTATATGCAAAATCGTGAGAAGCGATTGGTCTAAAACCCTGTCCATCAACTCAGTCTCTTTAAACCACCACAATGCAGAAATTGCAGAGACACCTGTCCTGGCTTTCCTCAGAGAGACAGTGAACAGAAACCAGAGGCCATAAAATACACTGGCACACTGCATTTTGTTCTGTACACCCCCTGTACGTCCTTGCACGAGCAGGGTTAGAGGCAGTCAGACACCTGGAAATACCTTCTGCAAAACAAGACTGCTGTCTCAGGGTTAGATGTTGTTTTCTGTCTTTGATCCAGTATTCCTCCAGCTGGATGTGTTAGGCTGCTGAATAATCTCCTGTGACTGCCTGTGATCTGTCACAAGAACTTGTGTTTTCCATCAGTTTGTAGGTTTTAGTCTCTGTTCCCAGAGCTAATTTCCCAAGCTATAAGAATAAAATGGGCAATATTTTCTATAATATTTAATTCAGAACAAAACCAAAAGGTAGGATAAAGTCTTTGTTATAGGAAGGATTATAAAATATATATATTGTGAAGGTAAACATACAAATCTCTGTAAGAATATTTGCTTTTAAACCTATGGTAGGAGGAATGATGAAGGATGTAATGTTTGTGCATCTGTGTGTCTCACAGATAGATGGTAAGACCATGACATTTGTTCTTGGTTTTACTGGAGTCTTGCTGCATGACCTTGTGAAAGCTGCTTCATGATTCTGTGTCTCAGCTTCCCCATCTGTCCAACGATGCTTATAAAACACTTTGAGATGTTGTGGTGAATCATGCCACAGGAATTAATAATAGATAACAGTGTAGATGTTATCATTATACATATATAGATATATGAGAACAGAGGCCTATTTTACAATTTCAACTGCGCATTCCCAGATGACTTGAAACTTTCTGGTATTAAGGCTGTGCTCACAGAAAGATTTGTTTGCTAAAATATTTAAATTTCTGTTCACATTTTCCAGAGTTCTGATTATGTACTTTTGCTTCTGTGTCCTTTCACAGAAAAAAAAAAAAAAAAATTTATTAAATGCCACATTGCTTTGGATGCAGCCCAGGACACGATTTTGGCTTTGTAGGTTGCAAGCACACCCTACTAGATCACGTTGAACTTTTTGTCAACCAACACCCTCCAGTCATTCTCCCAAGGGCTGCTATCAATCCATTCTCTCTTTTGCAATCCAACCCAGCCTGTGTTTGTGTTGGGATTTGCCTGACCCACGTGCAGGACCTTGTCTTGGCCTTGTTGAACTTCATGAGGTTTGCACGGGCCCACCTCTCAAGCCTGTCAAGGTCCCTGTGGATGGCATCCCCTCTCTCCAGTGTGTCAGCTGCACCACACAGCTCGGTGTCATTGAAATACTTGCTAAAATATGTTACATCAATTACAACACCCTGTTTGCTTTTGTTCTTTGTATATAGTTATAGTAACAACTGCATATGTTGGTAATGATGTACATGTTCCATACTTAAACTCCTAAATTCTAGTTCTAAGAAAGACATTAAAACTTACTTTAAAATCCTGTAGCATGAGTTTGCATTTCGCTTGAGGAAATTTTATGTAACGTTGTCAGCAATTCCCTGCTGAAATAATTGCTGCCAACACTTTGCTTCTGGACTTGCGGATTCTGTTAGCTTTTGAAAAAAAAAGATTCTCTTTTGCTAACTGAAAGTTGCTGATATAAAAATGACCATTAAAATCTTCATGAATTGCCTTCTTTTTCTTAATTAAAGGTTTTTTAAGTAACTTCTTTGTGGATCTGGACTATAAGATAACTGGCTACGCATTGCTGAGATAATTCCCTTCATTACAAAAATAGTAACAAGAGAAGGTTTTTTCTAAATATCAATAGAGTCATGGACACTGTCAGATAAAATGTAGTCTTTATAAATTCAACCTGGTTCAAGTAAATACTCTTCTTTAGAAACAAGTCCAATTCATATCTTACGGTGTTTTGTTTCTACTAATTTGCTGCAGTCACAGTAGCTCAAACAGCTTTACTAGTTATTAGCTTTTTGAAGTAATTTAGATGTTAATTTTTCCTCCTTGCGAGAGAAAAATAATTGCTGTACACATGAGCATAAAATTATTTAGAGCAGGTAAAAGTAAAAGAACATGAACAGAAAAAAAATAATAATCGTGAATCTGTAGTGTTTCTCAGTGCTCAGATGGCCAAGTTATGAGCTTAAAAAAAGTGTTGTTGGGATTTTCCATTCAGTCACACATAGCATCCTTCTCTCCTAATTGGGATGTGCAGTCTGGATGGGTGGACAAGCAGATGAGTCAGACAAAGATTTGTATGCCCCAACACAGAGGAAGGGATTGTTCTCTGCCTGGGTGCCAGTAAGACATGCACTAGCACAGAGGTCTGTCCTGGGCCCCATCTGTGTAAGTTTTTAAGCAGAGGTGTGGATGAGGTGATGGAGAGCTGGCTCAGCAGGTTTGCAGGTGACACACAACTGTGGGGAGCAGCTCATCTGCTCAAGAGCAGGGCTGTTCACACCCAGGCAGGTTGGAGGAATGTTCTGATGGGAACCACATGAAACTCAGCAGGGAGCTGGGCAAAGTCCTGCCCCAGGAAGGATGAGGCCCTACCAGCAGGGCAGGCTGGGCACTGTCCCAGGAGCAGCCCTGTGGGAAAGGCCATAGGGGTCCTGCTGGGCAGCAAGGGGGATGTTGTTGGATTACACTATGTGGTGATAGAGAGATAAGCCCTGATGGCCAGGGAGAGAGCCTCTTTCCTGGGCCTGGAGGTGACCCTGGGACTGTATCCAGGTCACTGGGGATGGGTGGAGAGAGGATTGTGACTTGTGGGCAAGGCTGGACCTGTGAGAGGTGATGATTGTGGTTTGTGACCTTATAGGGTATTGTTTACCTATTGCCATAACAGGCAATGTCTGTGCATTACCCCAGGTGATAGGGGAACACTGTAGTGATCATCTTTCCTGTTGATATGATGTTACATCCTTTTGTGTGTGGGTATTTAGGGAATTCGGGCTGGGTAATTAACAACTTCACACTTCCAGCCTGTGTGCAGAGTTATTGCCCACACGTGAACACTGCAGGATGTGGGCAAGGAAAGTGCCCTGGCAGCAAAGTTGGGCAGAGACCACCTGGGCTGTGTGAATAGGAGCAGGACCAGTAGAGCAAGGAAAGGGAACAATCCCCTCCACCCAGCACACTGTGGAGGACATCTGTGTGGACAGAAGTCTGGAAAGCAACTCTTCGCATTGTCAAAAGGAGTAGGGCACACCTGGTGATATGGAGGAATAAGAAACAGCTTAAAAAATTCAAATGTTAGGCTTTGTGCTTTAAATGGTCAAAGCATATGCACGTGCTTCTATTTCCCTAAAGAGTCATACTAATGTTATTTTTCCACCAAAACCAAAAAGTGAAAGAAAACTTTGTTTGAATCCTCAAATCATTTCCTTGGATGGTTTCACAGACTTCTGTAGCCTTTACTACATCTTAATTGGATACATGAATGCCCCATGAAGTGCAAATAGACGCTTTTTTTCTCAGTCTATCAGTCTGAAAATTCAAAAGGTCAAGAAGCAGTGTAAGTACCCTCTGAAATATCCTATAATTTAAGAAAAACCCTTATGCTTCCTAAATTAATTTTTACCTTAATTTCTCAATATATTAGTGGAAAATATTAACTTGTGGACTTTCTGATTGCTGTACTGATCAAAAAGGGAGGAGTAATTTTTTAAGTCTCTTTGAAGAATAATGAAAGCAAATGAAAGATGAAGGAATTTGATAACATCAAAAAGAATTATAATTTGATTATGACCTTTCTAGTTTCTACTGCTCCATTTCCTGCTCAGGTTTCTGTGTTCTCAAACATACTTTAGATGGATGGATCCAAACTATAGCCATGGATCTAGATGCACAATGAGAGCACGCAAGTTCAAAAACAAATTTCTTGGCAAATTTTAAGGTTAGTGTTTCCCTGATGAGCAAAACAAATTCAGAATTAATGCCATGATGCCTCTAATGGTTAGCCTTCAGCTGAATTTCTGGAATTTATTGGATAGCTGTAATATAAAACACCATCATAAGTTTCTGTTTTGGATTACAGTATGATTTTTGAAATTTTCAAATCTGCAGATTTACAGCAAATAAATATTTAATTGGATCTTTTAATGAAAAAATCATCTTTCTTGGGTTGCTCATCTCTGGTAGACTGTTTATAAATTTACAAAGACACGAGACTGTAATTAACTCTGCCATGGTGCAGCTGCTGGTTAGAAGATTTTCCTGAGTGTAATGATTGTCAAAGCAAGCCCAAGCCCAGTCCAGTAACCATGGTGCATTCTCAGGTAAGCAGAGGTATTGAACAGGCTACTCCTTTTGTTTTGGGGTTTTTTTTGATTGCTCTGCTACTCACACTGACCAGAAATGTAATGGTCACAAATGTAGAGTTGCTTAGCAACAATGAGTAAAATACTGTGAGTCCTTTTAATTTTGTTGCATTTGTCATCATAGAACTTTTGTGATGTTTACATGTGAAAAACAATATTGGATGTTTTTAATATCCATGAAGACAAAAGGATCCAGAACAGTTTATACCAGAGCTATCCATGATACAGATGTATCAAATGACTGTTGAATGAATTGTTTGAATTGTTTTGTTTTGTTTTGGATTTTGGGGGGTTTTTTGTGTTTTTTGTCTTTGGGGTCTTTTTGACAAAATAATAGGCTCTTTACTCTCTTGCTTCTCCTAGTTTTCTTGGGAAATAACAGCATGTAAAACTGCTTTCTTCTCCTGCATTCTGAAATGACCTTGTGGTACTGATATGTTAATGTATTCAAATGAGACATTATGTTTCAAAACCCACTAGCAGAGATTAAAAAATGCCAATATACTAAAAATAGAAATACTTTTGACATGCAGGGGTATAAATTTAACTATGTTAACTAACCTAGCAGTCAGGTTCTGAAAATACATGTTTTGTCAGGACAATCTGGGAAGGTTAGAGCCACAAATGTTTCCACAGTAGCTGCGCTGGTTTTTCGGGAGAGGCAAATTGGATGAGCTCTGTTGTAGAGTAAAACCTGAGAATGTGGGTCATGTTCCACCACCAGCCTGAGCATTGCTGGAAAGGGAAGTCAGAAGAGATGGGCAGAGGCTCTGAGATACAGCTTTGCCCCAAAGGCACAACCGCCCACATTTCTCTGCCCACATCACTCTCTGTGTGTTGCAGACTCCTTTCCTCTCTTTCTATGGCCCTTGCATCTGCCACAACAAAGCTCCAGCCCTGAGAGCAGCAGCGCAGGGGGCAGGAACACCTGCCCAGGTTTGGTGTGCCCCGGCGAGCTTTGAGGCAGTTGCTGCTTTTCCTGAGAGGCTTGGTGCCAGTCGAGACAAGAAGTAGTGTTGACTTGGTCCCAGAATAAATACTTTTTAGTCCCAGAACTGGCTGAGTATCTTAATAAATATTTGATTGTTAAATATTATGGTCAGATCCAATTTCTTTTTGGGGCTGAAGGCCGGAAAACATCCTTCAATCAAGGTAAGTTTATCACCAATACGTAGCAGGAAGAACGTTGTGATCCTGTAACATTTTGTAGTTCTGAAATATTTCTTGGTTTGCCCATTGACAGGAAAGTGCAGAGTTCTGGTTAGAGGTGGGAAGAAAAAAAATCAAAACATAACTACTTCTGTCTTCCATCACTGATCTTAGACACAATTTCAGATTTTTTTTCAAATCAGGCGGTTCTTGTGTTGGTTATTATAGGTTAATAAATTGAATCAAACTTGCAGTTTGCTTATATATTGCCCTGCAACAAGATGCCATCAATGGCTAAATGCAAGCAGTAGTAGGTCGACACCAGTTCTTGAAAGAAAAACATGCTAACATTTAAATACAGTTTGTCTTTTCAAATTATGTCAGTCTCCAAATCAGTTCTTACATGAGACAGTGTAGAGGTCAAAGATTTTTGTTGAAAGGATCTGAATTTTTCTGTTTTCCCTATATCTTACTACAGATGTTGAGGGTTTTGACTGTTTTTTATACAAAATCTTAATGGTTTACATTCTAGACGTAAGATGAAATAAAACTATACTTTTATATAGCTGTAGGGTGGATAAACATAGATAGCAATTTAAAAAACAGTAATTTGAAGTAGCTTGTTTACATCTTCCCTCAGACTTTGAATTTAAAACAGCTTAATATAATTAATTATCTTTGTTCATCCTTTAGCTATTTTGATTTATTATGGATAAATCATTTACAACTACCTTTAACCATCACTGAAATTTTGGGATTATCTGCATGGCTTACATAAAAACATTTTTTTGATCTCTTTATAAGTAGTAATTGACTAGTGACCCAGCTTCTATCAAAACAGTATCATATAGCAGAATAGCGGAATAATCTGTAATCTCTTGAGGAAAAATTTACTGCATCAGGTATAAGTGTCTATTCCTTTAAAAAAGGTGTACCTTCCCTGATGTCAATGTGATTTTTGTACTTTGTCATCTATCAGAAAGTGATTGGATCAGCGTTATCAATATATGCCTAGAACTAAAACATTTGGGTATAGTTGAGAAGGATGATTATTTGGATTTGGGTTTTATCAGATTTTTTTTCTAGTTCTTGTTGCATAAACACCAGATGAATCAATTCAGAGGCAACTAGAGTATTTTAAACATTATGAACATGCTTTTTAATTGCTTCTTTGTTTTGACAAGAAAATAAGAAAAGAAGATGTTTATTAAGTTTTCTTGCCTGCTGAAATTTGTAGTCTGAGCACTTTATTTGTGACAAAGAGCAGTAAAACTTCATGGTGTATGTAATAAGAAACTATGATTTATACTCAGATGGCATTTTTTTGACTATTCTGGTCTCTACTTTCAATAATCTGAAAATAAATTTAACTTGTACTCAGAACATTATTGTGCATAAACGCTCTTCTCATACCCCCTCGAAGTTGGAAATGTTCTATATAGTTTTTCTATACAAGAGTTCTAGGCTGGGCAGCTTTATGGGAAGATTAATATTTACTAGATTATCTTTGAAGAGCGATAGCTAAGTTGTACATGCAAGATTCACTAATTAATAATACTTAATTAAATTTTGGGGTTTTCCCTTGCTTAATGCAGCTGGAGACACTGGAGTCTTTTGTGGCTGTTTAATAATATCCCTTTCTTAAACACCAGACTGAACACTATGATGTTTTTGCCACATCATTTGTTTCTGCATTAGGTTGGCAATACACGTAAAATAGTGCTCTCCCCAGTTCTGCCTCCCCCACTTTACCCACCTGATTTATTTACAGACAGAAATTCCATCTCCTCTTACGTTTCATGTTTACTATACAAAGTAGGTTAAGCTCTTCTGTTCTCTGATATGAATTCATGTCTCTTGAACATACACTTTATGCAGTATTGCAGGTGCACTTTGATGCTGTACATTTTCTCAATTTCTTAATGTCTTCCTTTTTCAAACTTGTATTTGACTCTTTATCAATTAGCACATGTGAGCTTTTCCTCCCCATCATCCTTAAATGATGAGCTTCCAACTTAAGAACAGAAATTAGTCCCTTCATATTAATCCCATTTTTGTTTTTTCTCTTCCAAAGGCCAATCAGACTATCTTTGTAAAATCCTAATCCACATTTTTTTTAAATGCTACATTTCATGTCAACAATGGCTGTCATTAATGCATTACGTCATGTTAGTTAATGTAAATGTGAAAGATCAATCTTCATATCAGTACTTCAAGAACTGATAACCTCCTTGCAGTCTGATTTTTTTAGCCCTAACCATTATAATACTTTCATTAAATAACACTATCCATAGCTCTTTAAAGCTATGCCTTGTCCACCATAACAAATATTTGTGTGCAATCTTATAAAAATAATTTCTAAAATTCAGATTCATAAAGTCTGCCTGATAATCGCTCACCTTTTTTAAGAGAGAATGTTATGTCTATTTATTATACCTTGAACAGCATTTGTTGCATTTTTCCCCATATTGTCCATGGGAATAATGGTTTTCATCTCTAATGTCTGTACCTATTTCTTATTGTTCTTAAACACAGCTATTCCAACAGATTATTTAATAAATGTTTGCTTTTTCTTTATGAGATAAAAACCTTTATCTCATAAAGGTTTCCTGGTGGGTGAGAAGTCAGTGGATTTACATATATACCTCCTTTGGGGTGGGGGATGCTTGTTGCAATCTGCCCAGAAGCTGAACTTGACCCTACTGAAGTAGATAGAATTAAACAAGCTTTAAACTAAGCTGTGTACAGATAATTGTGGCATCAGAAACGAGCTTACTAAATATTTTTTGCATTCAGAGCTTTGGTTTCAAACACCTGCATTGTTTAATTCAAGAGCTAAAGTAAGTTAGAGATCATTCAGCTATGTTTACATAATACTTAGCCATGTCTCTGATTTCCAATGTTACATCTACCTTAAAGATGATTTCTTGGCAGGCTGAGAAGCACTGAATTAATGTTGTAGTTATGCTCAAAGTGTGTGTATACTTGGTAAGGGTAGTTGCCACTTTAAATAAACTTTAAATTGCTGTGCTTTAGCAGAGGTAGCACACAAAATGTGGTGTGTCAGTCTGTCCTGTCTCCCCAGGACTCTGCTCTGCACTGGCAGAGATGTTTGCTGTCACCCAGAACCACGCTGCAGCAGGAACCACTCTGACTTTTAAGCATATGCGCTGGCAACAGTTGTCTTCCACACTCCATAAACTCAGATCCTTGTCTTCCATCCAAAACAAAGTCTGGGTCTTTTTTTTTTTTTCAATGTCAGATGTGAATAGCAAAGGAGGAACTTTTTTAGGACTCACGGCTAGATTTTGTAGAGAGAGTGCTAAAGCTGCATATGGCACAAATACTGGAATTACCATGTGTGTGGGCACGTAACAGGCAAAGGATCACCAGCAAGTCAGTTCTGCAAGGGGAAAAAAAAAAGAGGCAGGCAAAGCTGGGAGGAAATGGGGCCAAAAAATATTTGTTCAGCTCTTCTCTCATAACCACCTCATTACTTGAACTAATTCTGACCATAGAAGAAGTAAAGTCAGTTTCTTCATCTCAGGACCCTGGGTAAGCAGATGTAAACCACCTTCATTTCAAGATCTGACCTTAAATCAACTCTTGGCTGTGAAACAGCTCAGTAAAGTTTATAAGCAAAATTACTTAGCTGAAAGTATGTCAGATAGCTATAGGTAGTATGACTGACATTAAACAGTATTCCCAAATAAGAGGAATCCTCTTACTATGGAAAGAGGAACAGTTTTACCCTTGTTGAGGCTGCAATTATAAAGTTGATTTTTTCTGTCATATTTTAAAGAGGAAATTTATGGCCTTAAAATCCTTTGACATCTACTGAAAAAGACCTTTTATAAATTAGGCTAAAGAGCAGAGACCCCTGCTGATCAAGGAATGATAATTTTCCTCTAACCCAGCTGGAAGTACAGGGTGACACACCTTTTTAAGTTACTATGCTCTTATGATTTATTAATGGAAGAAACATATAAAAATTTTACTACAAAATCCTGTAATACTTCTGACTTTTTTCAGCTATTTTCTTCCGTAGTGACATGAGGAATGAGGCACAGTAGCCTGCTAGTCTTTCCAGCAGCACGTGTACTAAGTGGGTGACTGTGGTGTTCGTCGTTTCAGTGTATTGTGCAAAAATTTAACATATAGCTGCAGTAATGTAAAAAAGGTTGCATTTCTTAGTACCCTGTTTCAGCAGAGTGAGAATTAGGTTGAAACCTTTTCACCTTCTTCAGTTCTCACACAAGAAACATTGTTGTTTAAGCTGTACAAATCTTACTAACAAGAATAATCCTGCTTCTCTTCAGCTGTCCCAGCAACCCTTCTGCAAGCCTGTCCAACAAGTAGTAATGAGTGGGAGCATACAGTGACACTCATAAACACTACAGAAGCACTGGTAGCTGTATATGACTTCTATTTATTTTTGTGCCCTTCCCTAATATTGGTGTCCCACCTTAAAAATTGAAGAAAATAGCTATTTTTCTGCAAATATTCACAGAAGTGAAATCTCTGGAAGAGATGTGTTGCCACCAATAGGTTATACAGCTTTGAAAGTGAAATAATTTATATGTGTGGTGAAAACTGGCTTATGAATTCCACTGCGGATGTGGTGGGGAAAGGGAAGAAAAAGGTGGGGGCTTTTCTGTTAGCACCTCTGTGTTGTGCATATGTATGCAGTGATGTGATATAGTGGTGATCTTTATGGAGTATTTATGTTGAGATGAGTATCTCCTTGAAAACAGAGCTATTTAGTGTTAGGAATTGCACTGGAAAACACTGTACTGATCAGAGAGGATGAATATATCGGAATTTTTTGAAAACGAGTGAATAAGCCCAACTTCTGTGAGACATAAATTTGTGTTTAATATTTTCTGCATTTAGATGGAGTAATTTTCTACATTGGTTACAAATAATTATCATAGTGTTATAACCCAGAGCGTTTGTGCATATGTGATGACAGAAGCTATTTTTGGATGCAGGTGGAATTGCACTCTGTTCAAGTTAAGTTTGCTCTTGGAGTTTGCATGGCCAGCTTACATTACCCAAAGAGCAATTGCATACATGCAGCTCACAGAATGAGCTCCAAACCCCCTGTGAGTTTCCCTAAGAGTTAATTCAAGCAGTTTGATGACCTACCAGGAACTTTGGAGTAAAATCCTCTCTGTGAAAATCCAGGGGGAGCCTTGCTATTAACTTCAGTAGCTGCAGGATCAGTCAGTATATTCCTAACTAAATTCAGAGTTACATTTGGCTCCTATAGGCAGTAGTATTGTCAAACTAGGGATTTTTATTTCACACATTTATTAAAAAGATACCAGAATTAGGGTTAAATAAATGCTATAAGTAAAAATGACCATTGATTAACCAAGGATAATATTAAAAATAAGTACAAAATACAGTTCAATCTGGTCTACTGCTGGGAGTACATGAGTAAAGTAATAACTTTTTCTTCTGTCTGCTGCTAAATTTTATGGATATATGGTAAAAGGTTTTGTATTGCCATCTGTATTGCAAAGGTCTCGGTAGTGTTTAGTTTTCTACTTTTCATAATAAGTAGAAAATTATACTCTATATCTGTTACTGTTTCTCTGGAAAGTAAAGAAGGACTAAGAAGTTTCATATTTTCATGTTTGCTCTGCAAAGTTTTATTTGAATGCAACTAATTAAATAATTCTGCTACATTTTCTCTGCAGTCTCTGACATATTGAAAGTTGTATAGAGTGCCAAAGAAATTATTGTTTTTATACAAGTATATACAAATATCACTGACACTGTCAAACCTATAAAATATTTATTCAGCATGTAAAATGCCAGGTTAAAATCTATAATAAAAATTTTTAAAAAGAGAAGAATCTTTAATTTGACAAGTATTTTTGAAAAGAATTTAAAACGTGATTGGGAAGAGTATACTGGGAATGAGTTTCTTTGAAATGTGTTCTATGTAGCAGTTTGGTTTACTTTACTAAAAAAAGCTTACTTTACTAAAAAAAACATTTTTGAGTAATAAGAATAGAATTTGCATTTTAAAAAAATTGCAGGTGATTTTTTGCTTAGCCAGGCAGAATTCATGTGGGGATTTTTTAGACACTGGATAGTTTATCTCTTCTCCCTCAAGTCTGTCCTTATTAACAGATATATAAAACTTCATAGGTGCATTGCTTACTGAATCAGAATTGAAATCATGATGTAATAGTCCAAGCGTTTTCTCCACTAAGTGCTTCCCAAACTGTAGCTTTGCCATTTGCTGAACTTATTTTGCCAGCTCAAAGAGTATATGAAAGTCAGTTGTAAAGAAATCTTTACCAATTCCTGTGCAATGTCCTTTAAGCCTTCACTCTTTCCAGGCTCGTTCATTATTTCCTTATCTATAACTAGAGAGAGAACTAAAAGAGGACTCTGGACCAGATGCATAAAAGGTGCAATTTCCAATTTTCATAGCAAAGTGCTTCAAAATTCCAAATAAAGACTGGCAGCCTTCATATTTCACTTTTGTTCACTTTGGGGTTGGTTTTTTTTTGTTGTTTTATTGGGTTGGGGTTTTTTTTAAATTCTATTTTACTCATCAATGTAAATTCAAAAGACAGCTGAAATCCATTGATATTTCTGTCCATCTGCAAGAAGAATGAGAAGGAAATAACATTGAATTTGTATTCAGCTCAACCAAGGGCAAAGTAAGAAAGGAAAGTGTCATGCTGCAAAGCGAGGCAATCCATGGATGGATATAACCCTGGAAACAGATTAGAGTACCTTAGGAGTTTCTCTCATTCTTTAATGATGGACCTTTGCACCAGCTAAAAATGTGATGAAGTGGCACATGAACTTTTAAGTCTGATAGCATTTTTTAATGCATGCTGAAGAAAGGAGACTACACAATTACTGTGAGATTTCAGGTTTTTCCGCGGGGACTCTACCCAACTAATCCTGAGAGAATTGGCTGTAGCTCTTAAAGTTGAGCATTTACAGTGTGAACATGCTTGAAGTAATTTAATTAGTGCCTACTCATTGGGGAAACAAAGATCCCCTACAGTTCACCATATTAGTTGACATTGGATGCATGGTAGGTAGCTATTGACATTAAATTGTAGGAATTTAATTGATTTCAATCGAATGACCTTTTAATATTTTCCTCTGAGTTTTGTGTGGTTGAGTCAAATTTATCTGTAAATTGTAAATAAACACAATTTTTAAAAAAAAAAGTTTTAAAATTTTGAGGGAAATGTTAAGTATTGTTAGCAGACTTCACTGCTCCCTGGATACCAGAATCCATCATATTAACTCATTTCAGGCATACTGTCTTGTTCAGTTATTGTCAAACACTTATTTAGCAAACACTTCACCCCTTTCTCTTTTGCACATTACTGCCTGATTCAGGGATTGCCTGCCAAGAGTTTTTATAGAATATAAAACCTTCTAGGTAAAAACTTTGTTGTGCTTGTTCGATGTCATCACCCGCGTCACCTGGGCTACAGAGTAGGGAAGGGTGTCCCTCTAAAAATGGGAGCTGTAAAGGAATCCCCTGAGAACCTCCTGTGAGAACAGAGCTACCTGGCTAAAAGGCTAATGTTTCTTGGGCAAAGAAAATAATTTTATGTCATTCTTCAAAATGGAACTTTGTATCAGTTATACTTCAGTTGTCAGCTTTGTGCTAAAGCTGTTGTAGAGCAAAATTATTCTACGTAGGTCCTGTGTTTCTGCTCAGGTTTCTGAAGTAATCTCCATGGTCTTCCCAAGCGGGAGTTTTCCTACTGCATTTAGCAAGAAATATGAATATTTTTTATGAAGATGATGAGCATTCAGAGGTCTCAGGGCACGGTTCTCTACAGAAGGAATCATAGATGATGTTCTTTGTGTGTGTGTGTGTCCTGCTGCCTTCAGCATCGTTTGTGTGTCTCTGACTTTGGCTGAACAATCCCTGCACTGTTATCCCCATCCTGTAAACTGGCTCTTTGCTGCTTCCTAGAAGCACTTTTTCCCTAACCATCCCCACAATGAAGCTCCAGGTGTTGCAGGGTTGTTCCCAGCCACATCTCCTGCAGCTTGCCACGAGCGGAGCCAAAATACATCACCACAACCAGGGCCCTGTGTGTCTGTGCAAAAAGAATGAATAGTTGTATGTTTGATAATAGCAAGAACGATGCATTTCTCCTTTCTTTTGTTACTGAATCATTTGCTTTAATTTATTTCAAGAGAATAGAGAACAGGCAGTCATTTGCATCTTGCAATCATCCAGTCTAGGAATTTTGTGATGAAAAGGCTAGAACTAAAAAAACCCCCTATACTGTGATCCCCAGACTTCCAAAGTAGCTTGTCAGTATTTCTGAATTTATATGTAAGGCACATGTTAAAAGCAAATTGTTCTATGTTGTTTTATTAAAATTCAAGAAATCACCTTTTTAGTGAAATCTTAAATTCAAATGATTCTGTGTGTAGAAATAATTTTTTCAATGTAGATGTTGATTGAAGTCTCATGGTACTGTGCTGTTGTTGTTATCGTTTCCTTGAGTGTTCTATTTTAGATTCAAATCAGAGGGGGCTTTGCAGAAGAGGACCTAAATCAGATGAGACAGGTAGATCGACTATCAGGAGGAGAAAGGAGGGATATGCAGCAGTACATTTCACATTTCATTTTAATTTGTAACACAGTATTTAGGTCCTGTGGAATGCCAGAATACTCTTTCCCCCACTGACACAGCATAGCTCACTATCAAAATTAGAAATCTAATCAAAACAGGCTGTAGGACTGCAGTCCTTGACAGTATATTTTAGTTGATTTTTTTTCCCTGGATTTTGGGGGCTTAACATACCCTAATGCCTAGTTCCGTAAGCTAGTTCTCTTAAAAGAAAAGAAAATTCTGAAAGATAGTTCATGTAGATTACTTCTTAACTGGAGTTTTTAAACTGTCTTTTGAGTTTTCCTTCCGTTTTGAATTTTCAATGTGCAGAGTGCAAAGCCCTCCTGTTATTTCCATGTCTATCTAAATACTCTCTCAAATTTTTTTTTTACTATTAAATTCTAGCTCCCTTAATAATTGGTAATTGCATTGAAAAATTATTTTTAAATGTACAAGAAAAAGGATATATTTATGCTTCAGGGAATAAATAATTTCCTTGATATTACAGAGTAAATAATTTCTTTAGTGGTCACTCCTGTGGTTTGGATATCAGACTTAATAACTTGGTTCTTTTATTCATTATAATAAACCCTATAAATCCCCAGAGTGATGAAGAAAAGTCTATCAAATAAAAAGGCTGACAAGAATTAATGCAAAAACTTCCTTTGTTCTCACAACACAGGACACAATTCCTCATTAAATATATTGGTGGAGAAATAGCAACAGAACTCATCTGCATACCCTGGGTAGTTTAATTTTATTCAGTGGATTTAATTGTTGTACCTGCAGACAGAAGATAATCTGTTGCATGGCATATAAACTTTGCAGAGTGGGGAATTCACTTTAAATTGCTTTGCTATTGAATCCAATTTTCATCCTCACTGAGGGAGAAAATATTTTTTGTTATGAATGGATGGTTATATATTTTAACTACTTCACCTTTACCTCTAAGAATAGCCCTAACAAGGACTTCCTTATTTTCCACATAGTGCTCACAGCTATTTCTAAGATACCTCTGTCCACCAGGAATTGTTCTGAATAAGTGAGAATTGCTGTCAGTTTGGGGAATAGGGCTTAAGCATGGCAGCCCTTTTCATTTCCAGTCGTGATCAGCAAGCAATTGGCCACATCTCATCCTAGAACTCGGTGGAGTTCCACAAGGAATGGATGAAGTGCAGCAGCTGTTTTTCTTTGAATACCTGAGTACAATTAGTAGCTTTTTCTCTGTTCCACAGATAGGCTGGTGCACAAGGGCTGATTTGCTAATACTGGGGAAAAGGCATTTGACCAGAAGTGGAGTTGGACGAATGTGTGGCTTCTTTGCCTCTTCTGAAAATGTACTTCTCTCATTATGTGGCAAATTGGCACTTAGGTCTTTCATACCTACTGATAAAAAACATTGTCTTTCACAGAAATTTCAAGAGCCTGTTAGAATCTCCCACATTTAACAGAGTTGATCATAGAAGGGGACTGGGGAACAAGCACCAGTTGGATCTGTGCTTTGCTCCGTCAGTGGGGTTACTGTGGATGTTGTTTCACCTGTGAGCAGAATGAAAGCCCTAAAGCACAGGAAAATCGTCTACAAGCACGCACACTGTTAACTTATCATGGGATGAATAATTACTGAAAAGGGAAACTTGTAGTCGTGGTGGGTAGGGTGAAGTTGTTTGCCCTTTAAGGTGTGTTTTAGTCAGGGGGGTGGACCTACTCTGAGCAAAAACCCCTGGAAATTTTTTCTTTTTTTTTTTTTTTTTTTTTTTTTGGGGGGGAAAAAATTTTTTGGTTTTTTTAATTGAGGGAGGAAAAGAATATATGAGTTATTTTTCTTGTTTGGTTTTTAAAGTAATCAAATAGGATTGTACATGTGGCATCCATATTTGTGCAGTGCAAACACGAGGAAGTGATTTGTGGAGGGTTTTTGTAGAGTTTTGGGGAAAATAGAGCTGGAATCTCTCTTACTATGTTATAAATTGGTTTTAGAGATGTATAGATCTGCCTCAGCCATGCCCCATTATGCCCAAATCACGATATTCCTGTGTCTGTAACAATTTTAGAGGTTGTGTTCTTTCTGTAGCTGTAGCTAATTACATTTTGTTGCAGTATAATTTCAGATATTGTTTTAAATTACTACTTCATCTGTAAAAGCAATGTTGGCAAACAGCATGACTGTGTATTATCATTTCTTGGATGCTTTTACAGTTTCTTAGACTGCAGAGTGGAAAAGGAAGGGGCAAAGGAGGAAGGCTGCACTAGACCAAAGCACTCAGCCAAGAAGGTTTGGAAACAGCAGGTCTGATTAAAGCTGATATTCCACCATTTGTGCCTTCCTGTAAGTGTAGCTTATTACATAAGGAATCAAATAAAAGAAAGGGGTGTCTGTCAAAGACTTGTAGGGAAAATGAATATGTGGGTTCTAAACTATCCAGTATATTAACTCGCATGCAGGTAACCTAGAGGATTTGTCAAGCTTCACACAAAGAAATGTACATCGTGTACATCAGAACCTCGTAGCACAATTCTAATAAACTCAAAAGAACATTTCCCCCATGAAAACCATCAGCTAGATTTTGTCAAGGGATTTTTGGGCCCAAAGTGTAGCTGGAGTTTTCACATTTACAATTTCTTCCTGTTGTTTTGATAAGACCTGGATACATAAAATTAAACCTCACTTTTCTGCTTTACAGTTGGAGGCTTTTCCCAGTCTGAAACATAATTTAGTGCGTTTTGATTTGAGAGTTGTGGAAACAATTGCTCTACTCCCACACTGTCATTAGCAGTGCTTCCCCCCACCACTTCCCTTAAGATACCCAGAGAACTGAAATTGTGTTGTTCTCTTTAGGTCTCCTGAGCTGAATCCGTTTCATGATGAAATCAGTGGAATTTGGAACAGCTCTTTGTGCTCCTGTTATATTCAGGGGGGAGTTTTTTCACATAAGAATTTTTCCTCTGCTGGAGAAGAGCTGCCGCTGTGTATCTTGGGCTGTAACTATCCCCTAGATATGACTTCAGCCATCTGGGAAAGAATTATTTAATTAAAGAATTAACTATACCTTGGTACAGAGAAATGTAAGTGCATACATCTAAGAGAGAAATGTAGGCCACACTTTCATGAGGAACATGATTTGGGAAAAAGCAGCTGGAAAACATTCCTTTGGGCAAATGCATGCCTAATATTTTAGGGCTGAGAGAAGAGGTAAAAAGGAGACTTAGGTGTGGAAAGAATGGTCTACTGAACATAAACAATACTCTGTATAGAGTACAGATGAGTTTGTTACTGGAATGAAGTTTATAGGTCTCTTCATTGATAACATGGCAAATTTTAGGAAAAAGTTCCTTAATTAATAAATATCTTTTATTGTGAGACTCAAGGAATTGATAGGACTGGCATGTATTTTGCTCATGGTCTAGAAATGCACATTTAAGAACAAAAACAAAGTTCATTTTAAAATACTTATAAACATAGAAGGTGAATCTACACTAAGATCCTGTAGCATCAAATTAAAAGTAGAAAAGAGGAAATACTCTGTTTCTATGTCACAGCAAATCTCTATCCTCTAGAAAGTTTTTCCAAAGTTGTTGTTGGGGTTTTTATGTTTGTTTGGTTTGGTGTTTGCTTGTTTTGTTTGTTTAAATTACTGCAATTATGCATAAGAGAAAAAGAATATACAGAGAAGTATAAGAATTTCTTGGTAAGTATGAGGATAAATGGAAAGGATAAAGAGTTATGTTACATTTGCATTTCAAGGTGAAATGATCTGTAGTTGGCAATCCGCAGGAAAGCACTATGCCTTTCTTTGGTATCTTTCTGGTATAAAATTCTTCAGTACTAGAATTCAACAGCGCCTTTAGACTTATGCAAGTCAAATTGCATCACTTGTTACATCTGCATGTTATGAAGGTTCTCATTGCTGAACATTATTTCGTTTGTGTTTTTGTATTGTTGAATTCTCTCCAAAACGATGGGTTTGAAACCATACATAGCTTTTCAATTTAGGAGGATGTTCAACTGTTACAGAGTGGTTGAGTTAAGCTTTATTTATCTTGTCATTCATGAGGCTTCATGCTTATCCAAGGTTTTGTAATGGAGTGATCTGCTGGGATTCATTTCCCTTTCTTCTCCCTGCCCCCTCCATTCATTCAAGTGTTTCTTTTCCACTGTGTGTGAGGAGGACTTGTTTCAAAATATCTCTTCCCATAGTTTTTAGTATACCATTAAAAAAGAAGAGCCTTAAGACAAAAATATCATCTTTTTTATGTTTGGTGGTTTGTTTTTATATTTTTAGCGTGGTAAACGATTGTTCTGTTTTATGGCTTTTAAAATTTTATTTGTTAGTGCACAATGAAGCAGTGTCACGTAGTAAATTAATTTATGCTGTTGGATTTTGTCCGTGTTCTACTGTGATGTGAGCATGCATTATGGATTTGGATTTTATTCTGCCCATGGTTATTGTTGTGTGCATGTCACAGTATGAAAGGATTAGTACATTTTCTTTCTTGAGTCTTTATTTCCCTGTGTTGTAGACATGAAAAAGAGGGTCATGTAAGTGCATTTGTTATAAGATTGTTTACTGCAGTACTAGTAATACAGATAACATGTGCAAATAAACATTGATTTAGCTTATAACTTCTGGGAGATTTGCAGTTACATGGCACAGTGTTTACAGGCATTTCTCGGATTGTTCATAAAGCTTTTTTTCGTACGGAAAAAATTATTTATACCTATCTGTGTTTCTTTTCCAAACTACAAGCTTGCTGTTGCACTATAGCTTTGTACAGCTTTGTGGAAAACAGATTCCATCCCTCAGAACCCCAAAACCCTAATACCACAGACTGAATGCTAATCACATAGTAATTTTATTCTTCCATACTTATTAAAGGACTGTGAAATATACATTCACAGTAATTAATTAATTTTGGTGAATAAAGATAAAACTTTATTACTTCATTATTAAATCTATAATCAAATAGAATTTTATTTATTACAAGAGTGCATTCTTTTAGAAATAGTGTACAAATGCTAATATTGCCATAAGGTTCATGGTGATGATGATGATTATTATTCAGATTGAAATACAAACCTATAAAAATATATGGCTTTGTGGTGGTTTGAAGAGACTGAGTTGATGGACAGGGTTTTGGACCAATCGCTTCTCACGATTTTGCATATAAAAGGACACTGGTGAGGGGAAGTCACTCTCTTCTTTTCCGGTCCCTCAGCCGGGAGGAGTGGCGGGGCCGGGCCCTCCGGGCCCCGCTGGGCCGGACCGGGCCGAGCCCCTGCCCTCTCCCCATCCCTCTTCGGGATGAAGCACGGCACCCCCCAGGGTGCTGCAAGACCCCCCCCCGGAGCCCGTGAGCAGCTGGGAGACAGCGGTGGCTGTGGCAGAGCCAAAAACCGTCTGGGGCTGACGGGCTCCCCTCCCCCACTCCACGTGGTGTGGCGCGGCGCGGCGCGGGCCCCCGCCGGGC
>VWZT01013667.1:251092-264506 GCA_013397055.1 Pachycephala philippinensis
GTAAGAGACTTTTAAAAGAGTTGTTGCTTTCCAGGCTAAAATTTGTTTTATCCTTAAAAAGACACCCCATGCGTGGCTTATGATAGCAGTTGTGAGAAGACTGCAAAATTCATGAGAGAAATATATTTCACGGCAGCAGATTTCCGGGCGGGTTTGTTTGCTGTGGCAGTTTGAAGCACCACATTAAAGCAAAAAGAACCTCTTTTTCTTTCAAATATGAAAGAGACTTAAGAGCTGCAATTCTAACCTGAAATCATGTGTGTTATCCTTTGTGCGAGTTGAGAAATAAGTGGGGAGAAGTGCTAGAGGGAAAGGGAGAGTTTTGTTGTAATCTTTATCATTCTTTTATTACCTTTAATTCTGTTAGTAATAAACTTCTTTGTATTCTTTAAAGTTTTGAGCCTGCTTTGCCCTTCTTCTAATTCTTATCTCACAAAAAGTAAAAGATGCAAACTAAACCACCACAGGCTTAAACTAGAGAAATAACAGCCTTAGCTTATTTTAAAAGTGACAATAACTTGTGACATCTTTTTCATATTGACAGTCCAATGGACTTCAGTTTCTAGGAGATTTTTCCTGAGCATTTCCCCTAAATCTCCTACGTCATTGTTATTAAAAATAGAATTCAAATTGTGGCTCATAACGTTCCTACGTACAAGAACTTATGGCAAGTTGCATTTCAGAAAAGCAGGAGCAATCCAGACACTGTTGGTGTATTCATAAAGCCATTCCTAAGACGACTGGGCTGGCTGTTGTTTGAATAATGGATGGCTCAACCCATTTCTCTCTGGGTTCTGTATTCAAAAGGTTATTTGTTCTCATTAGCACAACACATAAAATCTTTCTGTTTCTTCCATGTCGTGCTGCACTTTTATTATATTTTTGTTTGCTATAGAGATACACATCCATCAGTGCATGATCAGGTGTCAGTCATGGTCTGTCATATCAGATTTGTTTTGCTCTCTCTTTGGAACTTTCTCTCTTAATTTCACAGGTGACTTTGACATTCAGGTTCTCTTCCTGTGCTGATTATCTAGAGATAATGAATGCTGCTTGTATATGCATGTATTTTCACCTTAATATAAAAAAAAGTTTTGACATTCAAAAAATAACACATCAGTCATAGACTTCTAAATATAAATAGATTAATCAAAGAGACCTTGATTTCTCAGTGCTTCATTCAAATTATGTTTATTTGTGAATCTTAGTTTCTAAGGAAATTATAATTACCTATGTGATGTTACATCTTTATGGATTTTGACTATAACGCTGGTATCATTATGGTTTATAAGGAGCTAAAAGAAAAAAAAGACAAGGTATTTCAACTGAAAAAAATTGGTGTGAGAAAAGGTTGTTAATAGCTGTGAATAATTTCTCTTTTTGGCAATCCATTGGATATTGCCATATGGACCTTCAGATGAAAGAATAATTTTGCCATTGATTTCGGTGGGGCCTTTTGCCAACTCGTTGAGCAGAGCCAGGGCACGGGACCTGCAGCAGCAGTCGCTGAAATGGCTGGGGGAATAAGGCCACAAGAGGATGGGGGGAACAGCATTCCAAAGGTGTTACTTGACAGTATGATAGGAGTGGCTAGGAATAAATCTTCACTATTTTTTGTGTCTTTACAAAGATAAAGTTGGACGAAAGTCATGAGAAAGGTCGAGGTTCCATCGTGGCATGGCACAAAAGCTAGAGGACACAATAGAGTGCTTCAGAAACAGTCACTTCCAACATCATGGAGATGCCCTTCTTACCCATGCAGTACAACTCGTGGGTTGAGGTTAAATATAGTCAATAACTCTGTCTTGTTATGCTGTTGTCTAATTTAAAACTAATTTTGATACTGATCTTTCTTAGTATTCTGAAGTTTTCATGAATAAATGAAGCAGCAGATCATAGGAAATACTCAAAGGTTTTGAGTGGGGAAATCCACAGGGTAATCTTTTAACTCCCTAAGACAATTAGAGAGTCTCTGTGAATGGCATTTCCCCTGAAACACATCCTGATTTCAAAGTGAGTTATATCATGTAATATTTACATCCATTCAGACTTTCCACTGATGTGTAAGAATAGATGCTTCCTTGGATCCATAATGGGATGAAGTAAGGGGAGGTAAACCACTTTAGTTCTAAGAACCTGGTTCATAAAGGATCCATGAATCCCAGCTCAGAATGGAATAAGATAAAATATTCTCAGTCTGGACAATCATGCAGTTTTTGTATTGCTCTAGGGGGATGACTGTATTCTTTTTAGCTTATGCACCATTAAAGAACTGGAAATTGGAAATTGGCATGATGTTATCTTCAGTGGCACTAACCCACGCCAGCCAAGAGTTAACTCCAAAGGAGGAAACGATCCATGCATGGCAGGCACATGCTATGTATCAGGCCTCATGTAATCTGATAAAACTCCAATTAAGTGTTGACTTTAAGGTAAATTCTGGAACCTTGCTAAAATCCTTTCACATGAATTAGAAGATTTTGTTAAAAGCACACTTAGTGAAAAACAAAACTAAAACTGTAATGAAAGTAAAAATCAAAGGTACATGTGAAAATAAGAAGGAGGTTACAAATACACTGAATTTTGCAGGCAGCAGCTACCATCAGTACCCAGAAGGGAAGTCATGGCTGAGCTGGGAAATCCTTTAAACATTCAGACTGGGAAGTAGCTGGGTACGTGAAGGATTTTCCAAGTGTTCTATGTACAATAGCATAATGCTATTAGACTGCGTAAAGTTCAGCAGGGTTTTTTAGAATTTGGTTCCTAACTGAAAGGAAATTCAGTACTGACAGCTCAGTAAAGGGGGCAGCTGGCAAAATGCAAAATGCTGGAGCTGGAAACTCAAGTGATAGCTGAGAAGAGAGGGTTCTTGGTGGTCATTGCAAACTGAGATGTCTTTTAAGCCTTCTTTCATGAAATACGTTCTCTTTCTTTTCCATGGCTATTAATGGCCAAGAACTGAATTGATCCTGTACGTTCAGATATGAGGAAAGAGTGGGAGAATTTCTCCTGCTACTAGGAGTCACAAATTCCAGCCTCCCTGTTTTGGGACCTGTCCCCCCTATTTGTTCAAGTGCAATTTCCAGTTGCTCTTCCCTCCTTGCATCATTGGTTTCTTGCAAGTTCTAAACCCATGTTGCTTTTTCACTCATCCTTCCTGGGGCTATAATCTGCTCACTTTCTGCCAAAACTCTTTTGCCTCAAGTGCTTGAAAAACATGCAAGTGCTCAAAACCAGCAGGGCTGGGTTAACAGCTGGACTCAACCTTAAAGGTCTTCTCCAGCAGGAGAATTCAGTGATTCTATGTCTGTAACTCAACTGCACCCCCTCCCCACAGGTGAGGACCCTGTCATTCCCCAGCCCAAGGCAAGAGGCAGCCCTTCAGCCTTGGCCTTGGGCCACAGTTTCCACCATCCCTCCACGCCTACCCCAAATATCAGGCCACTTCCTGCAGCTGGAGCTGCGGGCCCAGGTCCTGGGGCTTGGCACCAGCACTGAGCTAAAGGCAGAGCTCAGTGTGATCCAGTGGTGCAGCTCAGGGTGTGTCACTCTCTCTTGAGCTCCAGACACATAATTAGGGATAACAGCCAGCAGATCAAATTTAAGTGCCCAACATAAAGGATAAGGTATAGAACATTCTAAAGCATTTTGTGTATGTTAGTTCTTCATTATTTTCAATCAGGGCTGCAAATGAGCTGTGTAAGGAGAGTACATCAGTGGAGATTGCTGTGTGGTCGAAGTGCATGTGAGTACAATTACATACACACCACTTTCTGTCTGCTGAGCTGTATTTTCCACTTAGAGAGAGGGAAAGCTGGTGGAACATACATTGACAATTTGTTCTTGAATTTTCTGGAAGGTAACCATTGTGACTGCTCAGCCAAAATCAGTATGCAAGATTCAAAGCATGTACAATTTCCAGCTCTCTTTCCAAGTGTGATTTGCTGTGGTAGTGAACTGTGCATCAAATTCCTGTCAAAGCATTCTAAATGGCCTTTCTAAAATACTTCTAGAAATGTAATTGGAATGTTAATTGTAATAAGTTGAGCTCTGTGACATTCTCATAAATCTGGTTAAAGTGCAACAACTCTACATTTATACTACTCTAATGAAAAACACCAGCAGAGGGTCTAATGAAAAACACCAAGGCAGGGTCTTAAAATATAAATGGTGTCCAATTTCTTTGCAAACTAAATTTGTATCTGAAGTTTCATTGATTTGAATTGAAAAATAAAACTAGTTTCATATTGCTGTCTAATCCACACAGTTAAATTCTTCCCTGGAGGGGTAATGGTATAGTGGATCACATGGATAGTGATCTCAAACAAAATTTCACCTATATAAAAGGCCAAATTCTCTTGTTGCAAGTAGGTTAAATTCCAAATAAAGTCATATATCTCAGAATTACTACTAGTTTAGGTACAAAATTGTTTGCACAATTGCTTGTGTGCTCTAAATTAAAGAGTAGTTGATAAGAAAATTGGTTTTTTTAACTAAACCCTAGAAGCCTATAGGAGCACATAATTAGTTTGGGCTAGATCATTCTCTCCTGAAGAAAGCCTCAAATAACGGTGCCTTTTTAAGAGGTACTTTCAGGGAGAAGTGTCAGAATTTGTTTGCTGTCAAATGGGTCAATAGAGTCAATCCTATGAACACCCCTCACACAGACAATTTTTTCCACTGAGTTCTATAAGCTTGAGGAATGATCCCAAGGTCTCATGTCTCCTTTTAATGTGGATTTCTGTACTTGGAAGTGACTTAACTTCATATAAAAGTCCCAAACCTACAATTTCTTTGTAATCTTGCCAGATGCAGGAAGAAAAAGTGTTTCCAGTGTTTCCCTGGCACAGCACCCCAGAGGCAGCCCCTCTGGCCAGAAGGGTGTTTTGGGTTTGCATCTGCAGGGACACAGCTGTCCCCGACCCCTCTGCTGTGAGGGACCGACTGTCCACACCAGCACACGCCAAAAATTATGGCTGAGGGGGAAATAAAATGGCCAGTTTCAAAAATCTCTGTTTGCCTCTGTTATACAGCAGCAATTACTGTTGGAACTTTAGAGACTTGATAATTTTTTATTATTGAAAAGGGAAATTTGATTTGCCTCCTGAAACTTTTGACAGGTTCATAACAGCAGCAAGATAATGGATATAATTAATTCTCTGAAATGAAGTAGTAGAAACAGTGATAGTAAACAGATTACACACTAGTGTAATCTTTTGCTCTGATTTTTTAATATTAATTATATAAATGAATTATTATGAGGTTAAAATATTTAAATAGAACAGCTTGCAATTTTTCTAATTGCTGCATTTGTGCATGATGTAACCTGATAAATATTTGTACAAACAGACTTTGTCTTTTCTAGGGAATATAAAGATATTGCAAGTAATGTATGCTGGAAGAGAAACTGTCTGACACCCAAACAGTTTGAGTTTTAAGCATTTAATTAAGGATCTTCTACCCTATATTCAGAAAGATGCAAAACCCAATAAAAAACTGTATTCAATTGAACATTTAGCCTGAAATTTGGGAAATACGGATTATTATCTTTCCTCTACAATGGATTTTACTAGGCTTTAGTAATATTTCTTAGTCTTGGTGCCCTAATATAACATCTTCAAAATGAAAATAATGTATCCAGAAGAGGCTATTGTGGAATTCCCATTAACTAATTTATCTGAAATGTTTAGAATTAAAGCAAGAAGATGCTACAGAAATACCTGTGAATTCTGGTTTGAATATTAATTTATTTTAACATATGTCAAAGAGATCCAATTTGAAATATTAGTAAAACTATGTTTTATTTATTGATGGTATTTCATTTGCCCTAGGTACTGCAGTAACACCTTGGATAATAGAGTCCCTAGAGGATGTAAGACTTGCACAAATACCGTTTCGAAGAGAATTAGTTGTTCATTCAGAAAAGGATAGCCACTGAAACAGCAGCACGTGCTATAAATCTCATTAAAAGTTTAAAAATTCTCTGAGTATATTCCATGTATATTGGTGTTTCCAATCAGTGCAACTGTCCAGGGAGCAAGCTGGAGATTCTGGCAGCGTTCAAACAGTGCTCCCTCCCATCACAGTGGCTTCTGTCAAATTGAGGGGAGAAATGTCTTCTGTTTTCCATCCAGAAATTATCTGCTGCTTTCCCTGGAGCTGGTCACTCGGTGCCAGTGGACATCTGGCCTCCTGTGCTCTGTACATAGATGACAGAAGTGCATAGTGCTCTATTTCTAGAATTTTCCTCATCATCGGCATTTAATTTGCAGTAATATAATTTAATATTAAATACTGTAGAGAAGGACGCCTCTGTGACTGTGTGCCACAAAATGCACAGCTTGTTTTCAAACTGCTTTTCTTTTTCTACTTGAAATGAGTCAGAATGCAGTGAATATCTTCTGCGAGCGTAGCCATATGTTTCCCCTCTGCACCCATGTCAGGTCCCATATGCTTGCCTGAGTTTGTTTTCTCTGCATGCTCTAGGATTTTCTTGTGGCATTGTCTCTTTATTTGTCTGAAAATAACTTAGCTTCCCTTTCGAGTTGAAATTTGTGTAAGGAAACAATTATTGTCTAATTAAATATGCATTAAACCTGATGGAAAATTATTAAGCTTTTTTTAAGCACAGGGATAATACTTTACTACAGCAAATTCTGCATTGCTTAAAAGAAACCAAATTAATTCTTCCCTCACCAAGTATTTTTAGGTTTAGGAAGATACGTGTTGCAGTGATGCTTTAGTGCTTAAACAGTTTGTGCACTGATAAAGAACCTTTAGCAGGCAGCTATTGACAGCTAAAAAGATGAACTGCTGATGAGAAACCTATATGACATGAAACTGAATTTAGTCAGAAGTTGAAGCAGGTAGCTAAAATATTGGACATCCAGGTGTTTCAAAAGTGTTATCAAACTAGCTGGGGAGTTGGATCTTGCACTATAACTTGCACTTTTCAGATTTATGAAGGTGTAAAACCAAAATTATGCAAAATGCGTACTATATATACCTGCTATCATAGCTTTTCTGACTACTGCAAGTGAATTCCTAGAAACTCATATAAGTAAACAGGATTGTAGTGGCAAGAAAAGTCTGGAGTTCAGCACTGTCACTGGACTGAGCAAACCACCCTGCAAACTCTAAGTCATTCAGGATAGTAAATACAGCAGTGTGGGCAGGAGTATAGGTTTATCTACTTTTATGTGGAGCAGTATGAAATTTAAACACTTCTGCATGCCTCTAGGAGACAAAATAACTCAGTTTATCTGCTTGCAAAATTAAATAACACATTACAGAATGAAACCATGCAAGTGAATGAGCATATCCTGTGTGACCTTAATTGAGAATTGAACTGCGAGAAGAAAATTCCCAAGTTTCTCATTCCTGATGCATCTTTTTTTTCTATTCTTCTGTAATATCTCCAGTTATCAATACCTTTTATGGGATTAATTGCTCTAAATCTATACCCTTCCCAAGTAGATTATTTGCTTGTCTGTACAAACTAGTGATGCTTAGTGAATTTTTCTTATTAAAATTACATCAGTCACTGCTGGTACATCCGTCTTCTATACTCTGTATTCTTCTTGTTATCCCAAAAGAGTAAAATGGCTTACCCTGAGATACCAGTGCAGCAGGGGAATGAGTAAAGCCAACCACACTCTAAGCCATTAATGTCCTTTTCCCTTTCTTTATAATATCTCTTGCAACAATGAATTTCCACTTAACATGAAATGCAGATCATTTATTGTCATTATTCAGATGGTAATTCTGATTTTCCTAATATATTAAAATCTATCTTTTAAGAAAAGGATAAAAGCTTTCTTCTCATTTGTCCTTTTTCAAGTTTCTGGTATGGAAATGGAATCTATTTACAAAAAAGTCAAACTTGTGATCTCAAGGCAAAAGTGATTTAAGGAAAATAACAGAGAAAAGAAATTTATTGGTCTGTGAACCAGTGAAATGCTGAACAGATAAAGGATATGCAAAAAATTTATCTATTAATCTTGTTAAAAGAGTTCGTGAAGTCAAAATATTTTCAAATATTAGGTGTCGTAGAATAGGTGCAAAATTAGCATTGGTTATTTGTAATCCTCCAGAGGACTCAGTGTTGTTATCGTTATTGGACTTTTATTCCCCTCAAAATATGCTCATTAGGACTTGTTAATCAACAGTTTGATTTCAGCAACTAAACTACAAAACACAGCAACAAGACTATTTTTTTCTCTTTTTTTTTTTCCCCTTTCATTTTCTTTGACTCTTTAAAACATCTTTAAAAGGTGTGATTGTCTCAAGAGTGAGGCTCACAGTAAACTGCATAAACTGCAAGGGAAAAGACTTATGTGTAAACCCAGGAAATGCTGATGAGGGATCTTCCTGCAAAGCAAAAAGCTTGAACACCTCTGAAGCAGCAATGAAATTGCCTTTTTGCAGCTCTGGGGTATTTTTGCACACTTTGGTGTAACTGTTCTGCAGCCATCATATGTGCTTCAGCAGATGGCCTTCTCTGCTTCCTTAGCATTTGCACAGCTTATTTCTGGGACAGCAAATACAAACTCACTCCAGGCTGGTGACAAACCTGCAAGTAAGGCTATGCAAATAATTGACTATCAGTTGTGCAGACTAATAATGCCTATAATAATATAAATATTATTTCTATTTAGGGAAAAAGCTCATGTACTTGATGACAAAACAGTAATTTGGGAGTTGAATTGATCATTCTGCTTTAAAAGAAAAAGAAAATTAAACAAAACCACAAACAAAGGGGAATATTTTGTCTTGTACTCAAAAGGAAAGTAAAATAAATGTTACTCAAAAACCTGCTGGAAGAGGAGGAGTAAGAGTAGTGTTCACATTTTACAGTCAAAGTAATATTGTTTACACATACAGAACACAGCACTCTGGTTCAGTTCTCACTTCTCAAAAGAATATCTTGTTCACTGCTAATGTTTCAGCTGCTCTTGGTCAGTCTTCTGTGGATTCTCTTCCTGCTTTTGCAGGTAATACCCATGTCCCAGAAGATCTGGAAGTTTTGTATCCTGTGTTGCAAGTGAATGTCCTAGGGAATTAATCTTTTTTCTTGCTCAGTTTCTGACTGGAGAGCGTCAGAGAGAGAAAGGTTCAAAATGCCTCAGGGGAAGGGTGGCCTTGATGTCAAACTTGCTTTGCCCAGGAATTCCTTTTGGACTGTCAGTTAAATGGAAATTTCGAAAAAGCACTCTATCATTTTCCCTTCAGTGTTTCCCCTTTTGATAAAAAAATAGTCAGGCTTAACTAGAATTCTTAATTTTACCCAGAAGTCCATTAAAGTTTGACTAGATTTCCCTCTGATTTATCATACACTTCACTCTAACTAGACATTTTCTGTGCAATGAGTATTTCTAAGTAATAGCATTGGTAGAGTTATTGTGTTATTTTTAATAAACCATTAGCCAAGCATTAAAATAATTGAAGCAGTTATAGAGTAGGAAACCTTTCATCACCTGGAATGAATTCAAGAACTAAAGTCAGGAAATCTGGACATGCAACAGCTTTCTGGAAAGGAGCTTCCCAGTAAATCTCTCCCAGAATTTCTGAAGGTAGAGAGAGTTGAAAGTAACTTCCATTTTTTTGCTTTTTCTTTTTCTTAATGGTGCTTAACAGCTGTTTTATGCAAGTTATGGTTAGGGTATCCAGGCAAGTGCTGTTCAGCTGTTCATTAGTGGTTATTTTAATGAATGTTATGTTAAATAAAATGAATGTAGCAGGAAGGGAGGCAAACCAGAGGAGACACAGATGTCTATCAGCACTGACAGTTAAAAACACAGGACCTCCAGCCAAAAACCCTGAGCTGAACCTTGCGATGGTCTGTTGAGTTCAACACAGCAGATATAAAACATGAATAGAAGATAAAATCCCCAGTACTGCAGATGGTGGTTACTCCAAAGGAAAAGGTTTCCCTTTTAGATTGTGTTTCCATCAGAGAAGCTTCCCTGCATGAAGAGCTGTCACCAGCTCTGCCCCCAGGGCTGGGGGAGGTCCGGGCACCCTTCAGCACAAACACAGCGGTACAAAGTGTGCTGCTGCCCTGATGGAGAAAGTGCATTGGATAAAAGCTGCAGCTGTGGCCTAAGGGGTTTTCAAGCCGTTGTCATTATTCTCCAGAAATACACACAGGGTCTGACTAAGGGCATTCTTCAGATCAGATCTTGTGTCTACATTATATGTTAATTGCATTTTTTTAAATTTCATTTTTATAATTCTTCTTCAAAGGTATGCTTACTTCCTGTATTGACACTTAAAAAATTTGTGCAGATCACGAACCTTTTAAATTTAACTTACTTTTGTTCCCTAGGACTTTTAGGATTTCTTGGTCACAGTCTCCAGAATATTTTGTCTGGAAAAATTCTAATTGAAAGGAATAACCATTCAAAATGTGTTCAGAATACTCTAATTTGTCTTGCTTGCCTCTTCCCTAATTTTTCCATAGCAATTCTGATGCTAAGCTGTCCTCTGTCTTGTTGGCTTTTCCTATTTTTTAAGTCTGTATTGAAGCCAAATGCTGTGATATGTTTAGCATATTAATAGATATACAAACAAAATCACTCCTGCAATAAAACTTCATGGGACATTTGTGGCCTTTGCTTACCTAAATTGGTGTCATGTGTTGTACTGTGCAAAGTTCCTCTATATTTATATAAATGTGCTCAAAAGGAGGTTTTTTTTGTTTTCTACTTTCCTGAGTAACAAGAGGATCACATGCTGTGTCAGGAAGAATGTGGCTGTTCATGAGTGAATTCCACTTGGGATTGACTAAATTTCTAATGAATCTTTGGCTGTGATATCTCCCTCATAAAAGCAAAGAAACTGTAGATTTAAAAATATGGCTTCAGTGATATTTATTTCATAGAGCAGCTGTGATTATTTCCCCGTTCAGACCTTCCTGATTGTTACAGGTCACGTTTCCAGTTATTTAGGATGAAGTATAATTCGTAATAACTACATATCAGCTGTTATGTCACCCTTCTTAGCATCATGTGCATTTCAATGATAGGTAAAATGATGGTAAAAATAAAAGATTGTTAAAAAATTAATTTTACTTTTACTGCGATGACCATGGCACTAATCTCTGTGGTTACAGCAGATTAACTGTATAATGGAAGTACACAAGAAGCAGCTCCTAAATTCATTATAAATGGATAGAAGAACCTCAAAGGTTAAGTTTCAACAGTGGGTACTTACTAAATATGTGTTATTACATATTTTACATTTTAATATATTTATATGGTTCATACCTTATAGAGAGGCAGCTTTGGAAAATTGGAGAGAGGCTTAATTTGAAATTAATCACAAAATAGCAGAAAGCAATATTTGCGGGTTTTTTTTCCTCACACCTCCCTCCAGCTGCCTCCCTCCCCAGCTTGAGTTTAAGAACATAAGCCCTAAAGTGCTACTCTGATATGGAAGGATTAGAATGTCTAAATCATATTTGTCTACCTTTAGCCAAAAATATCTATAGATTAAATGAATGCACTAAAAATGTTCCTGGTGCTGTGGGGACAGGAGGAATGTGTTTGGAGGAATTTTCCAAGGATTGGTGTGTTGATGCTTTATTGCAGATAAATTGTCTTGGGATGATACAGAAAATGGTCAGTTCCAAACAGTGCAGGTGGCACGAGCAGGAGTCTCTAACTAGAGCTGGTTACTACAGGCAGGAGTTATTAAACACTGACATGGACAGGCTGAGCTTTGGAAAGAGACTGAAACTGCTTCACCTCTGTTCTTAATGAACTAATTTTAAATTAAAATATAGAAATTACTGGTTCGAAATTAGGGCAGTCGGTGCTGGCTGGAATTTCATATTAGCACTATGAAGAAGAAAATTCTCCAGAAAGCCACTGTTGCCACGGTTCTTTTTGCATTCAGAGGCTGGACTTGAAGTCCAGAAGTTTTAAACTATTTTCTAGATGTTTTCTAACACATAGCTAAATCCATTCTGCTATCCAGTGTCAGGATTTTGCACTATATTCAGCCTAAAATAGAACTATGTACCTGACCTGGCATACTAGTAGTCTTTTAAAATCGGGATTACTGTAATAGTCCAAGAATCAATTCAAAATTTAGAAGCATATTATATATTTCTTTAAAAAAAAAAAGGTTTTTACAAGGAACTGAAGTAATTATTTGCTGGCCATACACATTGTTTACTTCCTTATTTTTAAAGAAGCTACCCAATTAAATATCAATTTTGTGTTCCTCAAAGCTCAGCTTAAGCGTGGTATAGGAAAAAAACACCTAAACTGCAACCTATTTAATTTGTTGTATTCATTCTCCTGCTTATAATTTTGAGACTTATTTCATCTTCTAACTCCAGGATAACCAAACAATGTTTTTAAAGTTTTAGTAGCTATGTGCTGCCATCCTATGAGTTCTACTCTGCAGTACTGAGGACTCTGAGCAGTTGTTGCTATTCCCTTCATTGGCATCATACAGTAGAAAGACTGAGTCCTTCTAAGTGTGTGATCACTGAAGTGTTGAATCTCGAAAACTGAAATTTTTCAGGGCAAAATAGATTTGACTCAACAGCACTGTAGCAAATCTTCTATGAAGAGTAGGAGGCCTCTGAAAGGTAATGGTGAGAAAAATATTTTCCTACAATGTTTATGCTGGTGAACAATGTTAAAGCCAGAGGAGTAAACCACAGTAGTAGCCTGGCTTTTGTCTCTAGAAAAATGGTGTTAAAACACACAGATAAAGGTATTGGCTGTTTAAAAATAAAGGTTACTTATTTTTTTAACTTTCATTAAAATTTTGGTAACAACTACACAGAAGAAAAAAAATACATGTCTGTGTTTTCAGAACCAATCAAAAAACCTGTCATGGGTGAAAACACAGAAGTGAACATGGGTAGATGGAGACTTTGAAGTATTTTGATAAATACGTAAATTATACAGGAATAAAAAGAGCAAAGCAGTGGCAAACCCTTATTGTCTCTTAGGTCTGGAATCTGTCAGAGCTCTTTTCAATAGTGGGAGAGCTGCAGGATATGAAAATGACTGGATCCAGTACTCACCATTAAACAACTCCAGACTTTACTCTTAGGAATGGATTAAGTGGTGTATTCTCTTCTCATAATATTTTTCCAGATGACTGATATGGGCTGCAGTCTCTGCACTCAGCTCCCTGCTCTCTATTTGCTCTATTTGCCCCCTCAGCTGGATAACACTAAGAAAGTGGGGCCTTTCCAGTCTTTTCTCAGCTTCTACTCTTCCCCTTCTTGGCTGAGAGGAAGGTTTCTGTGTGTACTGGAGACTTCCCTCTCAACCTTTCCGAAGCCTTTAGATATAGGACATGGAAACGAGCAACAGTAAGGTGACAGCAGCACACAGTGACCCACCCCAAGTACATACACAGGGTGATGTGACGGGATGTTTCCGCCATT
>VWZT01013668.1:0-15410 GCA_013397055.1 Pachycephala philippinensis
CACTCTGGTGCTAAAGGAATGGAAAAAAAGGTATTCGTGATGTTAATGGTTGCATACTACTTTGCTGTTTTGGACTTTAGTTTGTACTGGAGCTTTAACATGTTTGGCACAGTAGTGTTTAAAGGTGGAGTCACTTTATTTAAGGCACGATAGTTTACTGTCAATTTTTATTTTCTTTTGGACTTGTATACAGGCCAGATGGGGCTGTTGAAGGGTGAGTGGGTTTTGTTGACTACTCTTTGGTTCTTTAGCTTACAGATGATTTTGTGGATGGGAATCACAGCATCTTGAGTTGTTTGGTACTGTTGGCGATGCACTGTCTAAGTGGTAATTGGTTCTCGTTTGTTTTTTTTTTTTGGAAGGTTTACTACAGATGGGTTTTTTGATAGTTTAGGTAACGTGTTTAATTGTTAAATGTTTTCTGATTCTACGGCAGCTATTCTAAAAGCTCACTTGAGTCTTTTTGGATCTTTGAAATACTCGCTTTGGAGGAAGTTTATGTTTAAAATGTACGGAGTTTCTGGGTTAGTCACAATGAGATTTTTTTTTATTCATTTTTAGTTAGGCTTACTTTAACTTTTATTAAGGTCAAATCTTGTGATTTACTTGTCAAACTAGTAATAGAAACAGATTTTTCTTCTACATGGTGTGATGGGATTATTGTGTACTGTGTACTAGTGTTAACTAAGGTATTATATTTTTGTGGTTTCGATGTGCCAGGCTAATGAATTTACATAGTCTAAAAAACACGGTTTTTCTTGGCTTCTACTTGGTTACAGGCAGGGTTCTTTTAGTCTTGGGTATATGTTGTAGAGGTTTTTTTAAGGCGATTAGACATATCATTTACTCTTCTATTAGATCTGGCAACTGGAGCTACTTCTTTTTAGGTGGAACTTTTTCTTTGAGTCTTGCGCTCTTTTAATTCACATACTCGTGTTGTTAGAGCAGAAGTGGGTTGTCTATGTTACTTTTTCATGGTTTTTTTACAATTACACAGGAAGAACTACAGCTTACTTCGTGGGAAGTACTTTTTTTTTTCTGGGCAACGTCTGCGTTTGGTTTTAGAATTTTTGATTTGTACTGCTGAGATTTGGAGAAGGTTTTCTTTAATCTCTTTCTTGAGTTTTTGGTGATTTTTTTCTTTCTTACTTTCTGCAGATGTGTTTCTACAGCTGCAATTTTTGCATGTGTTGGGTTATGTACAGTATCTGTATATGCTTGGAGTTTTGTCGCTGTATTTTGCACGGTCTCATCCTGGGTATTTTTCATTATCATTGTTAAAGCAGAAGCGTATTTTTGTGGCCCAAGTCATATGAGTCTTTGCCACATCGTTGGGGTAACTATGATTTTGTCTGGACTCTTCAATGTTTGGTCATTGGAGTAGACAATTTCTACCGTAGTTATTTTTTTTAAGCATTGGATCTTTTGTTTTATGGTCTTCCACTGGGTTTGTTGCATATAGAAATTGTCTGCGCACAGGTATTTTTGGTTTAAATTTACCAAGACTCGTGTCTAGAGACTGGCATTGTCAGGACTTGCTATTATTGTTTGGTTGATAGCCGGATCACATGGCAGGGATTTTAAATGTTTTGCTTCAGTACCGTTCAGTATTACATTATTACTTGCAGCGTTTTAAATACGGACTATCTAAGTTATTATGGATTCATCAGGCTTTCAGGTGTAGGTTTTTTTAGGCTATGAAGGACTTTTATGGACATGGTTTTAGTAATGGTTTCTGTGTCTACATCAGTTTTTGTCTTTGGGGATCTTTTACTTTTATTATTACTATCATCGCTATTATTACTTTTTTTTCTGGGCGATCAGTTTTAGTTGTGCGTTTTTTCTTTGTGGTAACAGCAACTGTCAGTGCCTTAGGCTTACTCTTTGGTTTGGCTGCAGCCTGAGTGACTGGGGTGTCTGCTGATTTATTTTTTTGTCTCTGTTTTTATTTGCTGCACTACAGTGTCAAACAGTGTGTGATAAGTATATGCTAAGGCTCAGCACATTGCAATGAGTGTTTTTTCATTAGAATTGTCATTGTATTTCTCTATCAGATATTTTCTTATCTCAGGTGGGTTGTGGCTTTGTTCAGGGGGAAGACTTTAGACTATGGGATCAGAGTATTTTTTTAGGGCTTTGTCCATATTTTCTTATTTTCTACACTACTCAGGATTTTTCACATCTGGGTCAGGTGTTTCTTCAGTTGGCTTGAAAATATGAGTTTTTATTTTAGACAAGTTGTGGCGCATATAGAAGAAGCTTACTAGATAAATTACTAGGAAGGTGGTATTTTTAACTTGTAAGGGAAACGGAACATTTTTAAAGAAAGAGATTAAAGGCTGGGAAACTTCGTCTTTTCTTTTTCTAACAAACTGGGTGCAATTACTAATAAACTCTTAAAACAGGCTATTGAAACTAGGACTGGGATTAGGACGAAAAACTACTAATCATACACTCTTTGAACAACTGTTAGGACTTTTGTTACTTTCTTATAAATTATTGAGCACAGCAGAATAGAAATCTGAGCTTGTGTCCCGGCTCTATAAAAGTTACGTATCACGGACAAAATTGGAGCAATTTGTGGATAGGTAAACAGGCTTAGGGACTAGAAAGGTAGTAGTATTTTAAACAGGCCTAGGGACTAGAAAAAACATTAGTACTTGAAGCTAGAGAGACATTATGAATTCAACCAACATGGTGACTACTTTACCCTGACACCAAGTAATTAAAACTACCAATATGTAATTAGTACAGGGGTTTTTTTCACTTTCTTTCGAGCCACGCATTGGGCGCCAAAAATAATATTGTGGTAGTTTGTGTTAGATTTGGAGGAAAAAATATCTTCTGATATAAAGCGAGTTACAGCCGCTTCTCTTTCACTAGGTTCGGGAAAGAAATAAATCTTTCTCGGAGAAAAGTGAAAGAGAAAAAACTATTTATTTAACAAATACACAGAAAAATAATAATAATGCTAAATACTAAAATCTCTCGCTGTGGAGAGAAAACCTAGAAGATTTTAGAGTCTTTCTGTGGGTGTGGTCTCTCTCCTCCTCTTCGGAGCTGGGTCGGTGTGGGGGCCCCCCTCCGGACCGGAGTGCGGTCTCCCAGTGAGGTTCTGATGTTCTGAACAAGTCTAGAAGAGAAAAAGAAGAAACTAAAGTCTCAGAAAAAACCGAAAGTTTAACTGTCTGTCTCTCTCCGAAGAAACAGAGTCGAAAAAGCAAGAAGGGTGTTTCTTCTGCTCCGCTCCCCGCAGAAGTACACAGTAAGATAGCAGTGTCTTTGAAGCTCAGAACTGCTTTGAAAAAGTTCATCTGGCTTTTTTTTTCTCTCGTACCCAATTTTAAAGACACAGACAGGCACAGGATTCATACCAAGACGATATGGGATACACACCAAAGTTACTCCAAGACACCATGTGTAACCAGGAGCTGGGTGATGCATCTCAGTTTAGTTTGAAAAAACATCCTTTGCAGTCTGTCAGTCTAACAGAGCTACAGGAAGTGGCAGAAGGAATAGAGGCCAAGCAAACCCTGTTTCCTGAAGAGAATGTGAATAATTAGGTTCAGTAGCAATCACACAAAGGAAGAAGATAAAAGAAGATTGTACGTGGGGCACAACAGGCTATCTTCACGGTGCATGAGCAGCAGGCAGCAACCTGGCCAAAACGGACTGGAAGAGCCTGACCAGTGGTCATGTTTGATACTGCAGAGGAAGGCAAAAACACCCCAGGGATGAGTGCAAATCTAACCTAGGGGAAAATTGCTTCCTGACCCCAGCATTAGGATTGACTATTCCCTGAGCATGTGAGAAAAATCCATTTCCACATCATCCCACAGGTTGGTCAAACCTCCCAGGAGACATCCAAACCCTATTCTCCCTCAGTCTGGAGCTATCTCAGAGGCCACATACCCCTGGGGGGAAGAATTCTTCCCATGCCTGGCAGGAGACCAGTGGGTGCTCCAAAGCACTTGGAACCGTGGAAACATCTCTGCATTCCCTTTTTTAAAGCTTCTGCTCCTGGCTCCACAGGATATGATGGTGGAAAGCTCTCTAGTGTCATAGTGACTGACCAGGAAGTAGCTATCTTTGAACTTCCCTTGAAGTGTCTCATTGGATGAAAATGAATTTTGTGTAACCACAGATTTTCTTTAAACTCTTAGGAGACTGAGTGTCTCCAAGTTTAAACCATTTCTTGAATGACTCTAATGAAACAGAGTCTTGGTTCTCCTGCTCCTTTGTCCTGCAGATCTTTCTGGTAATTTCAGCAGAAAACCTCCTTTCTTGACAAAGGCTTCAAAAAGGAGAAAGAAGATTTTTCCCAGAAGTCTAGGCTCATTTTTCATGTGCAGTTGTCTACTAAGCATTAGCTCTGACATTCATTCTTTCATCTGTTACACAAATCAAGGCATGATGTAGATATAGTCCTAGGTGTTTATATCCAGTGGCATCTCTCCAAGAATCGAAGAAAGAGTTGTATCAAAGAAGGTTTAAGAGGAAATATTGTGTGCATGCTACCCTAGCCAGATCTGAGGTTTGATCCATAAAATGGTGGGTTGCACATCCCACCGGTCAGAGCAGAGTGGCTAATGCACTCAGCCTCCTTGCTGAATTGGTGTCTGGACAACACACAGTCTATCCACGTGATGCTACTTATGTAACTATTCTAGTCTGTACGGGCACGTTTGGTAGTACGCTGGCACTACCAATATATTGCTACCAAATATGTTTTCTCTGCTTTCATTGCCATGATAGACATGACCTTAATAAAAGAATTATTTTCCCTAAGTTAAAAGAAAAAAAAGAAAAGAATACTTATATCACTCCATGTGTGAAGGTCCTGAGAATCATAACCTATTGAAGGCCCTTATAAAAACCCTATGAGGTAAGTATTGTCATTTTTATTCCCATTTTACATGCAGAGAAACTGGACTGTAAGTTATAGTCCAGTTAACACAAGAAGTCAGTGAGAAATCTGGGAACAGAATTTTAGAGCCCTGACAGAGTCTTCTGCCCATCACTTTGATGCACTAAAGTATTAAGAAGTTAAATGTCATTAATCCCTTTATCTGCTTCTCCATGAAGATGATAAACAGCACTGTCACTGTTCTGGATAAACCTGCTTGATTAGCAGTCATCTCTTCTGTCAAAATCTGCAATAAAATTGCTGGTAACAATAAACATTTCCCCACATTGAGCAATGGAAAATTCAATAACAGTTTGGCTGAATCCATGCTGAGTACAGAAAACTGAATTAATGTGAAAAGTGAATGTGCCTCAAAGAACAGTAATTCTCCTGGTTATTTTTCAACCTTTTAATGAATGTGAGACTAATCTAGTTGAGAACAGGTAGCATTTTGACTATGCAGAAATCTGGATGCGCATTTCTAAAGTTTAGAAAATCCATAGCTTTTGTTTCCCAAGACATTTTAGAGTGTGATTAATCGCTCGAGGAGTTTAGCAAGATGGGAATGTGACTGTTGTAGAATTTGAATCTGTGATGTTAGCTAGCTCCCACAGTAGAATCTTTTTTGCTTCTTAGGATTCCTGCCAAGAGCAATGACTTTTCTTTTTAAATCTTTGTCATACTAATTATTCAATTGGTTATTTTGCAAATAATAATTAAGCATAAGATAAAAATATTTTGATCATGGTCATGTTTAATTTTCTTGTCTATCTGTGTAGAGATGTAAGTAAGCAAGATGTAGGTTCAAATAAACATAGTCAAGAAGTTGAGAATGGTCAGATTAATATATGTAGACCACTTCCAACTTTCACAATGGCCTATAGTTTATTGGAAAATCAGACAAAATGCCTCCGATCCACATATTCCTGAATTCTGGGAAATATGATCAAAATTCAGGTTTATTGCCTTAAAATTACCTTGTTCAACAATATTTTGAAAAAAATGAGGTGTTTTGCTGTATATATGTATATAGGTAAGTATAAAGTTTCTTCTTCATTTAGTTTTGGCATTTTCATCTGCTGTCTAAACTGTCTGATGATATGTTGGAATAAGGACATGACTTCAATATCCAGTATTCTGTAGTGCTAAATTTCCCTAATTTCAATTTTGGAGATGCCTAGGTTTCATTTTATAGTTTTACATCTATATTTATTATTTATATTTTCAAAACCTTTTTTCTGTGAACTTTTTTTCCTAACTGTTTGTAACTACCCATTAACCCGAAAGAATCCTGGCTCGCAGGCTGAGAAACCCTCCTTTACACAGACAGGCTGTGCTGAGTGGGATGGATACAGCTTCTGAGGAATCCATTTCTTCTCCACAAGTGAGCGAAAGCTAGGCACAGTAACCATCATTGTTCTTCTTTTGTCACCACCAGCCATCAAGCCTCAACTGCATCACCTCAGGAGGCCTACTCACAACCCAGGAGACTATTTCCCCACCTTACGCAAGAAATTGGAGGAACATCGTGTGAGAGGTAAGGTGTTTGACGAGAGGGGAAGAATGAAGAAAATTCAACATATTTCCCAGAATTGGAATAGGAAATAGCAGAAGAGGTAAAGAGGCTTCTTCTGGAATGGCAGACAAAGAACATTGTGGAATCATTGCACAGGCCACACTACATTGACAGCAGCTGCAGTTCTAACTAAAACCAAGTGTATGATTTAACTATACAATATAATGTTAGAAATGTTTTCTATAGCCTTATAATTGCAGCATATGTGCACTTAGTACTAAAATATTGGTCTGTTACCTTAAAAGAAGTAATTGTATGTGACTTACCTCTTGTCAAATTAAGCCAATGCTTTCCTGGATTGTTGGTTTCCTTATGGTATTCTTAATGTGACCTTCTGCCTACTACAGGTAAAACGACAACTCCTATTTCAGACAGCATGGGAAATTTTTTCTTGCCTAGCAGTACTGAGAATAACTGTCCTCCTGACATAGTGTGATAGGTATTCAGGAGAATGCAGGTAGGAGGCTGGAGTACAAAGAGTCTTCTCACTTCACTCACTGGAAAAAGAACCTACAGCACAACATGAAAATTGTTCTTGAAAAAATTCAAATTCTGTTGAATGTTAAATAACACTGATTGTCTTTTATGGCATTAATTTAGTTGAATTTCATCCCATGTATTCTTTCAGTACACAGTGTCCCATGCGCCTGAGTTTCACAGTTGAACATGTCCCTTGTGAAAAAGTTCCTCTTGCCCCCAGATCTTGCACTTTGAGAAACAGTGGCAAATAGCTCTCTGTCCTCTTTCCCCAAGCCCCTGGTGGTTTACATACTACCTCAACTGTCCCTTTGCAGTCCTCTTTTTACTTTAATCACAGGCAAACCTACTCTACTTTTTATGGTACTCACTGCTCTTCTCTATATCCTTCTTGGTTTTAATCTCATTTTGGAAGGAGAGAACAAGCACTGCATACTGCTCAAGTTGCAGGTATACCAGAAATGTTTACAATAATGTAATTACACTTTCTGTTTTACTTTCTATGGCTTTTCTAAATAGAATTTAAAGTTGTATTTTCATTTTTGAACCTCCTTGAGGACTGAACAGTAGTTTCTGTAGAATTATCTATAAAAAATCCTAGTTAATGTTTAGCCCAAATACACACGCGGAGTTGTGGAGTTAGGTTTGCCTCTCTCTATATGCATCTTTCTGCACTAACCAACACTGAATTGGTGGATTTGCCAACTACACTGAAGTAAGCTTCTGTTGCTTCTTCTTTTCTACTTTTTCTTCACTTTTTCTTCATTTCTGTTCCCCACTTGCTTTCTTCTTCCACTAACAACTTTTCCAAATCACACATTCTGGAGAAGCACATTGAATAGCAGAAACAATAGTCCTTCTTTACTATGAATCCTGACCATTTCATCACACTTTTAAATTTATTTATGCATTTTTATTTTTCTCCCCATTGTTAACGAGTTATACCCATCTTAAGATCATATGTTGCAATCCTCTTTTGATCCATGACAACTCAGTAGCTTTGACGTTCTTGGATGAGGACCTTGAAAAAATGGAGAGCTGCAAACCATTGTTGGCTCCTCCAAGGAGTGTCAAGGTTTGTAAAGCAAAATTTCTTGTACAGAAGCTTGGCTGACCACTCTTTGTTTAAAGTATTCTTGTTAGAAGTATCACTGCCACTTACCAATTCTATTATTTCTATTTCTAAAAATTTGCTTACTGTTAATTAGCATTGTTATACACAAGTTATATACAAGTTTGTAATCGTGTCCAGCATTAAAACTGCACCAGCTGGTGTATGTACCACTGCTGTGTGACAGTCACATTAAAATCAAGGCTGGTTGTCACGTGAAAAAAGCCAAGGTGCTTTTCCAGTGCTAGAGATCCCCTTCACTCCCTTAAGAGAGGACCAGTGCAATTCCAGGTGCACTCACCTCAAGATCTCACACCTTTTTACAGTATTTTGCTAGGCATCTTCACTGCCCAAGTACTCTGATGTCACCATGTTTCAGTTATATTCATCCTTTGTACTCTCTGCTTCATGTTTGTGATGTTGACCTTAACTACCACCAGAACTTGCAAGTCCAGCAACAGGGCTGGGTCACTGCCTAAACACAATGCTAAAAGGAATGCACTTGAAAGCCTCCTGCTTATGAAATGTGATTTATCTCTGGGAATTTTCTAAAAACTGTATTTTGCTTGTAGAATACCCTAAAATGTTTTACACAAATTGGTTGTACACTGCATCTATTGCATCCATATATATATGTATATGTGCAAAATTACATTGTGTTTCCAAACACATTTTCTGTCTGTGTCATTTCTTCCCCATAGGAGACTTTACCTAACAGTGTTCTGCCTGTGGACAGCAAGTGGACAGCACTAGGTCACTTGTAGAGATTGAAAGAGAAGCGTCTTTTTTTTTCTTTCCTTATTATTAATAGTTTGTTTGTGTTATCGTTCTTCTGTCACTAGTGTCTTACAAAGGGAGAGATTTTTGTCTTTGCTCTCCTGGTCCACACTCTCTCCTTTGCCATGAGGCAGAGATAAATTGTCATCTTGAACATACTGCTATGTAGTCAAGGCACAGGCTAATGAAATGACCTACCTGAGGTATCATCACAGAATCAGAGAATGGTTTGGGTAGAAAGGGACCCTAAATATCATCTCATTCCAACCCCTCTGACATGAGCAGGGACATCTTCTGCATGGGCAGGGCCCCATCCTGGCTGGCCTTGAACACTTTCAGGGATGGAGCATCTGCAGCCTCGCTGGAAAAACTGTTCCAGTGCCTCACCATTCAAAGTAAAGAATTTCTTCCTAATATCCAGCCCGAACCTATTCTCTCTCAGTTTAAACCTGTTCACCCTTGTCCTATAACTACATGCCTTTGTAGAAAGTCCCTCTCCAGCTTTCCTGTGTAGAAAGTCCCTCTCCAGCTTTCTTGTAGGGTCTACTTTAGATTATGGAAGGTGCTGAAAGGTCATCCTGGAGCTTTGTCTTCTCCAGGACAAGCAACCACAGCTCTCTCAGCCTGTCTTCATAGGAGAAGTTCTCCAGCCGTCTGAACATCTTCGTGTCCGTCCTCTGGACCTGCTATAATAGGCCCGTGTTCTTCTTGTGCTGGGCACCCTAGAGCTGGACTCAGCACTGCAGGTGCTCTTACCAGAGCAGAACAGAAGGGTAAGAATCACCTTTTGTCGACTTGCTGGCCATGAAGCTTTTGATGCAGCCCTAGGACATGGCTGGCTTTCTGGGCTGCGTGTGCAGCCTCTCATCCACCAGCACCCCGTATTCCTTCTCAGCAGGGCTGCAAGTGATCTGTTCATCACCCAGCTTGTATTGATACTGGGCGTTGCCTTGACCCAGGTGCAGCACCTTGCACTTGGTTTTATTGAACATCATGAGGTTCACATGGGTACACTTCTCAAGCTTCTCCAGGTCCCTCTGGGTGGTATTCTGTCCTCCAGGAGTGTCAGCTGCACCACTCAGCTTGTTGTGTCATGGGGAGTGCCTATGGCTTCTAAAATTTAGTGGAGTTCTGATCAGGTTCCTTTGCTCTCACTTTCCTCCAGCTAAATCCATGCTGTGCTGAACTGCTGTCTAATGGAGTCCTCTCTAGAAAGTGGCTGTTCACCCAAGTGATTTAGAGGTGTTTTTTGGTTTGTTTTCAGTTCCTGGATCTGGAGAAGGTGAAGAATGCTGCCAGACACTCACTGGTATTGGAAAGATACCTCAGAATGTTTCTTCCCTCTTCCAAAACCTGAGGCTTTTGGCTGAAATAAAATACTGCGAAATGGAGGAGAGAGGATATTGGTGCAGACCGCTCCTAGTTAATATCAGATGATTCACAAAACTAATTCCTAAGCTTACCACTTAGTTGTATTGATGGCATCCAGCCTGATGTACAGAAACGTGTGATGAAATGGATGGGCTCATCCACTCAGTCCAACCCTGACATCTAGTGTACAAAAAAGGGAAATTTTCCACAAATAAAATCTGTGTTATTTGGAGGTGCACAGCTTTGCAGTGCACTCAGCTTTCTTTTGTATTTATTATTTCTGTGATTAACCCTTGCTCCCAGCATAGAAATAAGTCCATCCCTCTTAGCAAGTTTTACTATCAGAGGCTTATGATGCTGTTTTAACTTGCTATCAATAAGTCATTGCAACTATCAACACTTGAAAATTTAATCTTTTTTTCTCTTTAGTCCAGTCTTGAACTGAGTCTTTGCTGTAATCACTGGGTTGCTTTGCTATGGAAAAAAGTTTGGTGCTTTGTTATTTGAAGAGTTCTTCCTTCATTTTTTTAGGAAAGGATTAAATTCTGAATTAAAATCTGAACGTCAAAATACACAGTGAATGAGGCATAGAGGGACTCTTGAGTATTCACTCCTTATATTCTGGGTATTTCCTGGGAACTCCTCATTGCTCCATTGCTCTGGCACCCTATTGTCATGGTTTTAAAACTAACTTGTATTTACTGTGAACTTTTTGTGAATTTTTGACTTCTTGTGATATCACTCACTTTATCACTAACATTTTCCTTATCCCTCACAGACCTGCTAAGCATCACTGGGCAGCTCCCTTAGTATGGATCCTGGGCTATAGTCACAGAATCTCTAAGGCTGGATCATGGCCCTGGAGTTTGCATGTTCATATATGGTCCACTGAGGCAGGTTATAAAGGTCTGTGTCCTGTTTGGTTGTGAAAATCTCCAAGGATGGACACTCTACAACCTCTTTCATGTAGGACGAAAAGCCAATATCATGGAGTAGAAACCGGCTTTAAATGTTCACTCTTTCTATTTGTAGATCTACATTGCCAAAATATTGGTATTTCTGTTTGCACCACTTCACTTTTTTGGGGGAGGATGTAAGGAACAGAAAAATACCTCTTTAGGAACTTATCTAAATACAAGTGAGAGCCAAAAGTTTTAATATGCTTCACTGACTTGCATTTTTGATTTTTGCTTGTAGATGCCATTGCTGGGCAGTCTCTCTGCATACAAGAATACTGTAAGGCCATGTGTAAAAAGTGTAATCTCAAAAGGTGGGAATTGCATATAACATACAGGAAGAGAATCTGTTATAATATCTAAATGTATCAATTAATTTTGGTAATCAAAGCATTATAAAATTATCAATTTATTAACCAGTAAGACAAAATTTCAACTAGACAAAAATTCAGTGTAAGTTTTGCTAAACTCCATGCATTCAAATTCTGCTTTATCTGTGAATGTAGTGTGAGTTTACTAACACCATGAATATTGCTTTGGATTTGTTTCACATAACCTATGAACCTAATATTTAGCCCTACAAAAATGCTTATCACAACCCTTTAAGATGGGTGATGGACTTTCTGTAATCCTTAGTTGAAAGCTGTTAAAGCATAAGGCCATTAAATGCCTTAGTCCCAAATTTATTGTAAATGGAGACCTGTGTCTTAGTTTCTAGGTAGAGGTTAATTGGTAATTTGTTTCAAAACTATTAGCCATTAACAATATCCTGACTGCAGTCAGTCTTTTATTCACTGATTGAAGCACTTTATTCCCCTCTGAAGGCTTGAAGTGGTTGTTCAATGTTAAATTTGAGTGTACCATTTTTGAACAGAAGCTTGTTCAGCCACTCCATCACGGGGTGGTGTTCCTGCGAAAACTGGCTTGATGACTTTAAAAGGTCCTTTCAAAATTAGTGATTGTTGGTGGATAGTTTTCTCTGCTTCCTGAAAAGCGTTATTAATCACAAATAAGCCCTTTTCCCAGGTAGAATATTGTTTTTCTGCATCTCTAGAACTGCATGAATAAAATCCCATGGGTCTGGTTAAGACTATTAGGTCCTTCCTGCCATAACTGTATGTACAGTCCAGAGCTTGCAAATCCCCACTCAATTTGTACTGGATCAGTAAGGTGTATAGGGCCTAATGATTGGTATGTACTGGCTTCAAAACTTAGGAGTTGTAGGACCTCATCATGGAGGGGAGTCCAATCTCACTTTGCCTTTTTCCATAGCAAATCAAATAAGGGCCTTGCAATTATTGAAAAATCAGGAATGTGTTTCCTCCAAAAAATCAGCAGGCCTAATGCATGCTGCAGGTCTTTCTTAGTCTCTGGCATTTTAATTTGGTCTATGTGGGTGAAGGTGTCAGGGGGAATACAGACCATTCCTCCTTGCCACCAGATTCCCGGGAATTTTACTTCTTGTGAAGGGGGTTGTACTTTTTCAGGAGGAATATGCAAGTCCAGGGACTCTAGATGCTTAATAATGTCTGTTTGTGTTGATTGTACAGGTGCAATTTCATCTTCTGCTACCTAAATGTCATCAATGTATTGGTGTACTTTTACTCCTGGTGCAGGAGGAATGAGTGACAATTCTTGTGCCAGTGCATGATGTGCTAGAGTGGGTGAGCATTTAAATCCTTGTGGGAGGCGGGTGAAAGTGTATTGCTGGCCCTCCCACATGAAAGCAAAACGCTCCTGATCCTGTTCCTGCAGGGGAACCATAAAAAACATATCCTTGACATCAATAGTGGCCATAATTTGATGAGCCTGTTCTTGTATAGTAGCTATCAGCTCAGCAATATTTGGGACTGCTGCAGCAAGAGGCCCCAAATTTGAGTTACGACATTGATAGTCCACCGTCAGTCTCCAACTGCCATTTGGCTTGTGAACTGGTCAGACAGGATTGTAAGGCGAATGTGTTGCAATCATTATTCCTCCTTCTTTCAAATCTCCCATAACTGGAATGATTCCTTCACTGGCTCCCAAGGGTAAGGGATAAGGTTTGATGTTGGTTACTGGGGAGGGGGGAAGAGCAGGGGCAGAACTTAATAAACACAGGTGTTGGGTTTCCTTCCCAAAAGCCAGTATTTTTCCTTTTTCATCAGTCCAAGAGCTTCCCTTTAGGAGGTCTAGCCCCAGTAAATCTGTAGGAAGTTTACCCAAAACCATTAGAGTTTCAACTGCTTTCTCCTCTCTTGGTAACCAGCATCTTACCTTTGCTGTTGTCTGGGGTTGTGTGTTTCCAAAATTATCCACAACAAACATACTTCTATGTGAGGGAGTGATTTCACATGAAGAGGCGTCTTCAATTTTCAAGGTGGACACTTGAGCACCAGTATCTACTAGAAAAGTTACCGGGATTTTGTGGGGACCAATAGGACAGGTTACTAGTAAGTCTCCTTTGGAGTTTTTGGTAAGTCTGTTGTAAATCCACCCTTTGTCCCCTGGCTTACCTACTGGGGATGAAGCTAGGAGTTTCCTGTCACATCCTCTGTCTGTGATCCCTTGAGAGAAGGGGCTGTAGCAGGGATGGCTTTTAATAATCCACCCTTTGCTGGCCATTCTTGAATTAATATCTCTAATTTATTAGTGGGTTTGCCATCCATTAGGGTTTTTGGGATCCCTTTTTGTAAGTCCACATTCCATGGGGTATTTTTTTTTTCCTTGTGTTCTTCCCCTGTGTTAGCTTGTCCTCCTTGCCCAGGGGAGGACATTACCTTTTGGAGTCTTATTGGAGGCACAGTTGTTTTGCACTCTATGTGCTGAATTGATTTAAAATCAGTTGTACTTGAAGGTATTGGGCCATATTTTCTTCCATAATTAATGAATTCTTGTGCCACCTACCCCCAGGTCCAAATTTTCTTTTTTCTCAGTTACGGTTGGGGGTAATAGCTGCTTCTAAGGTGACTACAGCTCTTTCCCCTTTCATGGGGCTTTCTATTTGTCCTTTTAGCTGGATGCCTATGGCTTTCATAGCTTCAGGGCAGCGTCTGATAAGAGGTATCATTATTTCAGGGTCTACAGTCATCATCATAGGGGTTTCATACCATGGTGTTAACTCCCTATCATGCCTCATTTGTAAACAAGCAGCTTTTTCACGCTTTCTACAATCTCATTAATGTTTCCCACTATAGCCAGGGGATCTCCTCTCACCGGGGGTTGAGTCCACCAGCCCAAAAATCTGCTCTTTGGGTAAGAGATCAGGGTCATCCCCTGCCCCCCAGAACCCTTCTGTCTTTTTTTCTGAGAGCAGAATTTGGTCACCCCCAGTAAGAGAGACTCTCCAAACATGCTCAGTCTCAGATTCTTTAGGGGGTTGGCTAGATTCCTTTTTTAATTTAACCAGTTCAGTAGCCATATATGGAATTTCTTTCATGGTTATGTAAAGTGTGTCATCATCTGAGCCCTCATATATGTATTCTGTTTTAATTAAGGGATAAAGCGAGACTGGCAGCTTCTCTGATTACGCAAAGATTCTAAGTCAGAGAGGGGATATGTTTCTTTAGATAGCTCCAGCTCTAACTCCTTTTTTTTGCTTTGCTTGCTAATCTCACATGCAGCTCCTTTTGGAGCACTTGGGTGGTAGCCCTCTGATGTCTTATCTCTTCCTGAAGGAGGTAGGTGTTAGCCATAACTTCCTCAGTTGCAGTTGCAACACTTTAACCAAATCTTGTAACGAAGAAATAATCTCCATATCAGCTTTTTGTTGGTGTTCTTTGTTTTGCAGCTAACACAGCAGTACCTAAGACAGAACTAACGATCGGTTTTCCTTTACCTTTTTTGACTTTTGCCCCTGCACGTAGGGTAGTGATTAGATCAACAATTTTTTGGGTATTACACCAGTAATTTCATGCCCACCCCATTCCTGAAGGAGATGGTTTGGCACCACATTCATCCAACAAATTGACTAGAGTTTGTGCATTATGTTGCATGTTACCACAAAAATGTGGTAGACTTTTCTGGAGGTTATCTTGTGTAATTTCTAAATTAACCCCTTAACTCCAGAAAAGTATTTTACAAAGTTACATCACAAATTACAATTGTTTCCAATTACAAAATTACAGCTGATTTTCAAATTTCACTCCTTCAACCTAGAAAGGCACCTTGTATATATTTCATAAAAAACACACACACTGAGATCATCTTTCCTGAGGGGCACCTTGTTTAAAATATTTTCCAATGTCCCACTCCTTA
>VWZT01013670.1:0-117309 GCA_013397055.1 Pachycephala philippinensis
AGACCTCATTGTGACCTTCAACAACCTCATCAGGGAAGGCAGAGGGGCAGGTACCGATCTTTTCACTCTTGTGACCAGTGACAGGACACGAGGGAAGGCACGAAGCTGAGTGAAGGGAGGCTTAAGCTGGATAACTGGAAAAGGTTCTTCACCCAGAAAGTGGCTGAGCACTGTAACAGGCTCTCCAGGGAAGTGGTCACAGCACCAAGCCTGACAGAGTTCAAGAAGCTTTTGGACAATGCTCTGAGGCACATGGTGTGATTCTTGGGGTGTCCTGCACAGGGTCAGGAGCTGGACTTGATGATCCTGATGGGTCCCTTCCAACTCAGGGTGTTCTATGAGTCTCTGATTCTACAGTCTCTTTGTTCCATGGCCATTGTCTTACAAGAGCATCCAACTGTGGCAGAGAGAAACCTCAGTCAGGCCAAGGAGTCCAAAAGTAGGTAGATCATCAGCATGATGTGATAAATGAGACAAATGACATTTGCATCTTAAGTGTCTGTTCAGGTCCTGCATGACACTTCGTATCTTAAAAAGGATTGTACTTCTAAGCCTCTGTAATTCCTGTAACGGCTTCTGCTGTTTTTAGGGTTAAACCATAATCCCATATCCTTTGGGCAACTAAGGGTTAAAGGGTCTCGTCTTCACATAGTGTGGTTTCTTAACTTCTCTAGAAGATGAGAACATACTTTATAAAAAGCTTGATTGAGGAAGGGACAAAACTACAATTTCAAGATACTTTTAAAACGTAATGGATTTCAGATGCCGTCCTATGAATTCTCTAGTAAATTTGATTTTTGAATGTTTAATTTGCTAAGGGAACTGCTTCTTCCCTGGCATGAAAACACAATTATTAAAGCTCATTTCATTGTTTTGAGACTGATAGCACAATTTGGGCCATTGTTTAACACTCCATCGCTAAGAAAACAATGGAATTCTCTAACGATTAATAGGATTTGTTACTTTAAATAATCATGCTGAACCTTATTTGCAGGACTTAGGCTTGTAACTTCCATAAGAATAATGTATCTCTAGCTGTACATGCAGCTTTGGAAAGTTGCTACTCATCCATACACTGTCCTCTTTAACTGCTATGGGGACAATTTTTCTGCAATGTGGAGCCCACAGCTCTGTATCGCATCTCACCCCGTTCTACTGCTGTGAAAGGCATCCTCAGAGAGATCTCCTCCTGCACTTTTCTGATGAATTTTTAGGGTATTTTGTTCTTCATACTTGCATAGAATGGAAATGCATTCTATGGTAAGTCAAAAAAGGCACCAGGAGGACATTGTTACCTAGCATGGGCAGTATCCTGCTGAGCCTCAGCCACGAAATGAGTCCTTTGTGGCTGAGCCCACACAGCTGGAGAGAAATCTAGAAGTGGACAATGAAGCCTGAAAACAGCTCACAGCCCCTTCTGGGGATAACACTTCCTCTTTCCTTTCCTCATGCGCCCACACTCTCCACTCTAAGCTGCAAGGAGTTTTAAATGGTCATAAAGCTGAAAACAACCCCCACAACAGAGACTTCTGTATGGTTGTACAAAGAGCAAAGAACTCTCTCATGAGGACTACTCCTGTTTCTCTTGTGCCCACCTCCCCTCGCCTCTGGCACCGCCAGGTCCCAGCGGTGCCTGTGATGAACCCCCGTGTGCTGAAGCTTTTGCTCACAGGCAGAAACTCACAGTGAAGCCCAGTTGCCAACAAATATTGCAGCTTTTCTGTTGTACACACACACAGCACTGCCATACGACTGTCTTCATGTATGTTATCACCTTCTCATTAAATAACAGCAAGATTGGTTTCGGATGGAAAGATTCTGACTCAAAAGGATTTTCTGCTGCCCCACAGTGATCCGAACAGATGACATTCCTGGCAGAAAATGGTGAAGCCCAATGACGAGCTCTCCTCGTTTGATGTGGTGCTTACCACTCCCATTAACACTTATATGGACACAAGTGACAACAAAGAAACGGCAGTGGTTTGTAGAGACTGCACTCCCTGGATTTCAGCCACAGAGAAGTGCAGAGGTCATCCCTCTACAGATCAAAAAGCCAGCCTCTTCCCATGATTTTATTCCCAGTGAAGGAATAACAGAAATGAAGACAGTTGACAAATTCCTGTTCAGCTCTTTTCTTCATCATAAATTCACACAAGCAGATGTAACAGATAGGAAAAAACAGAAACACATACATGTTCTGATGTGAAGGCAACCAGTCTGGGAATAGCTGCCATTCCTTTTTCTTTAACTTCTGGGAACATCTTGAAACGTGCAATCAACATAGCATACATGTTAGATATGGCACCACCTGGAGTCCACAGTAATATACTGTTACTTTTTCTATTCATTGTAATATCATTTCAGAACAAACAAGTCTTGCTATAGTTTTTCTAACTGTAATGTGAATGTCTCTGCCTCATGGCAGAAACACAGATTCTTCTTCTGGTGCTCCTCACAGCTGGGCTGTGTAATAACAGGATCTACTACACACAAGTAACAACTTACGCAAAAAGTACCACTGCAGAAAGTGACTGGGGCTTCCTTTCACCCTCATTCTTAGCTTTCCATACACCATCAACACATAATCCCCACTCTATTCCACCTGCTAAGCAGATGCCCCCACAAGGCAACTTCCTAAGGGATTTCCAAATGCCACCTAATTTGCGCTCTCCCCTCCTAAATCAGGGTGGTGTTTCATGCCCCAGCTTTGAGCAAACCCACCCACTGAGACCCAACAGCCCCTGTCTTCGGGTAACTGGAGTGGGAGGAGGGAAGAGAAAAGGAAAAGGGTCATTCTAACAAATACTTTTCATTTTAATTGTCCTCTCATGGGAACAAGGGGAAAAGGTTAAATGTCCCTAACACTTGCCTTAAAATCACTGGCATACACTGACTTAAAATAGCCATTTCAAGATTGGTAGTTTACCCACTTCAAGATGGGTATCAGATCGACAGCTCTGCAGTGGTCTGTTTTCCTTTTCCGAGATTTTTACAAACACTCTCTGTGTCTACAGTGGAACAATATTTGGCTTTACATTAATGCTGCATGAGCACTATGGGAATATAATGCAGTACCTGAGGCAGAGGCTGGTAACTTCTACATTTTTATGCACACAAACACACACAGGGACAGACACGTATACATGAAATCCATCAGGTTTATCCTGTGTATATACATACATACATACATATACATATATATATATATACACACAGAAATTGATTACATATTGATGTTTATGCACACATATTTATATAAAGCAAAGGTTTTAAATGTACAGGTTGAAATACCGCTTGCCACTAAGGTAGAGTTCAACTATTGCAACATTCATCCATCTAAAAATGGAGTGAAGAGCACAAGATGTGCACCTCCAGAGGATAATTCAGCTCATCCTATGGCAGCTGTTTGTGGTAGGTGGGACTTGCCCTGCAGACACATCTGCCCCTCTCCCTCGAATATAGGGGAGCTGCTGTAACTAGCCCAGGATGGACACCCAGTGCTTCGACAGCCAAAGTGAGATAAGATAAAATCCACCCTTTGAGAAGATGAAGGAAGCACTTTTGGGTATCTGTGCTGGCAAATTTAACATTGTTTTGACTTTTAAAAGATTTATTGTAATCTCACTGGAGATATAGATACTGTTCCACAGCCCACACAGGCTGTGCCCTTCATTTCTAATCAGCATCCTAGCTCTGCTCTTGTAGTGAGGCTGCCCTGCTCTGGGCTTTCCCTGACCTCACTGGCCCTCCTATGAATCCAAAGGAAAATGCCACAGAAGAATGGCATTGCTGGCATACGGGTCAGTACAGATCGGGCTTTTTCTTCCCCTTTCAACTATCTTGAGAGATATGAATGTATTTCTACACCTCTCTTCAGAAATGACAAAACAAGAAATGGAGAGATTAAGAGGAAATGCTCCCTAAAAAATGCAGATGTCATGCAACAGCTGCTATTGATGATTTAGGTGACTGAACTAAGTTGAAGTAATTTGGCCTATCTTGTCCAAAGTCATTGGCTCAGTGTCAAAAGAATCAAGACTGAAGTGTTAAGTTTCTTTAATACCAGGCTTTCCTATTAGTATTTATTACTCAGTAATTTAACCTCAAGTTTATTAATAAGCCTGCATTCTGTTTTTAATTTTGTAGTTGTGTTCACATCTGCAGTTAATTGCAGGTAACAAAACACACCTACAGAATTTGGAGAAAATAATCAGGCTTTTATGCTTTACATGTATTGATACTGTATAATTCATTCCAGAGAATGCAGAGAGAAAGAACCTTTTCTTTGCAATAGTAAGGTCTTCAGCTAAAGCCATGACAGATTGAAGTGAGAAGACAGCACAGAAATTCTTTTGATTATTTCCTAAAAAAGCAGAACCTGCACACTGAGTATTTCTGCCTTGAGAGAGTAAATTAGAAAGAAGCACTTTGCACAAACCAGAAATTGCAGAGAAAGAAAGAATGAGAGGGGGCAGCCCTGCAAATGCCAGCGCAGGTACACGCCTGCCAGAGAGCCCGTCCCCACGCAGGTTTCAGCTTGATGAAGTGAGCCCTGACACACCAGCAACACCCTGGCCCCATGCCAGGCAGCACCTTTCGCAGCCCCAGCAGAGCCAGCAGTTCCTCCTGGGGCACACACCTTTCCTGACTCACACTATCTCTACCTGAGTTTGCCAGACTTGGGCAGATCCGGCACATGCACTGAGCCTTTCACCCAGCCTGCTGCCATGCCCAACTCTGCCCTCCAGGGCTTGGCTGGGCAGCACTACTATTGCTCTTCTCTCACCCTGCAGGTCCCTGACCAGCCCAGTGGGAAGGTGAGGAACCAAGACTAGCTGTACTGAGTCAGGTCACAGTTAGTAACCAACCACTGTTCCGTTTCCAGAAGCTTTCACTTTGGTCCTGAGCTCGTGATACACATTTAGATGCCCAGTGTGATGGAGGCCAAGGTTTTCAGGGGGATCTCTAAGCACCACAGTAAAACTGTCAGAGCTTTTGCTCTCAGTGCTTTTTAAGTAAGAACTCATCAAAAAGCAATGTCATTTCTTCTCATCTATTTCTCTACATCTGTCGGAAGGGCCAGAATAAAACTCCCCCACCACTTCCCACATGTGTATTCAGATGTGAGAAGTTGAAGATGAGCCTCGCTCGACCTTCATGGCCTCGGAGAGCTGAATGTCCTCGGCTGTTACCAGTGAGGCCTTTCCTTTACTCAGCAGTGCACTCTATCTCTCCCATTAGGTCAACTAACTTCTCTTCCAGAAAGGCTCCGTCTGCAACATCTAAGAGTCTGTTCTCTTTTGACAAGCCAAGATATTATACCCAATGTAAATTCTTTCAGTATTTTGCAATTCTGTAAGATAGACAGGCCAAAATTTTTGAGCAATGAAATTACAGAGTAAGAGAAGAGGTGACGAAGAGTGTAAACCAAAAGACTAAGTGGAATGATTAAAGAAATTAAAAAGTCGTAACAATGTTTGTCAATGATTTCTCTACACTAACTTTTTTACCTTATTGACTTGCCCTGAAGGAACCAGGTTTCTAAGCCTTTAAGCACTCAGATTAACTAGCCACCCAAGTACCCCACTGAGCTAAACAGGTCAGTGTCACATGGAAAGCTAACAGCACGCTGTAATGCTTGCAGGGTCTTACTCACGCCACTAAAACTGCTGGAAGGGATGTCTTTCCCTGTTTGCTCCAATTTCCCCTGTGGTGATGGAGAGCTTTGTTGTGCTTCTTCCCTCCATTATTAATACAATAGTCTTTCTATTTCATGTAATCCATAAAAAGTGGGGGCAAAGCAAAACTGCAAGGCAAGTGTCTCTTCTCATTATGTTTCCCATGTGCCATTACAGCTGCTCATCATGCAGTGCAATTTGCTCAAACAGACCCTCATAATCACATCCCTGAAATTCATAAACATGCAATACTTTATCTCAAAGAGGCCACTGGTGTTTACTAGCAAGTGTCCTCTCAAACATGCATATTTAATTATATTTACTCTTTAGCTACAGGGGATGTCATATACCACAGTCTGAAAAATAGAGAAAGCTTGAAATATCATGTACCAGGTGAAAATATCCCATCGCCACAGCCCCCTGGCCAGCCAACCATCTCTCTCATTTTCCTTAGTGTGACATATTCCAAAAGTACAAACACTGGAGCAATTTCATAGGTGAACCTGAAATGTAGTAATGTCCATATTTAATGCTTTCATCTACAACACTAACACATCTTTTCCCAATATTACATAACATTATAGCCACAATATACTCTATCTTATACTGGGTAGAGTTCTGTTTCACAATACTTTCCAATCTTCCTTCTGATTTGACATCAAATGTCTAGAAGGAGAAATACAGAGAGTGCCTGAGAATATATTTCCACCCACTTCAGTGAAAAAAATCTTGCCCACCACTTACAGGTTCAAGGCTTTGCCCTTTGTCCCAGAGACCTGGGCAGAAGCAACCCTTCGTCTTGCACAAACCCGTGTGCATGTCCAGAGGCACATGTCAGCAGTCGTATCCATAACGACCAGACAGTGCGTGAAGCTAAGCAAGTTCACAAAAATGCTTCCTAATCCCAGAGTGAAAAAACCCCCACATTTTAAGTTCTGCATCTCTTTCTTACAGAAAGGAATGGCTTTGCCTGCTCTGGGTATGGATTGTACATAAGCCCTCTACACGAATGCAACTGCTCACTTAGAATGCCTTTCATTTTACATACTTATGCATGCAAAATGCTGATCTGTATATATATTTTTGTGGGCTTTTGGGAGGTAGCAGAATCAGTGTCATATCAGTATGATGAAATTTTATAAAACACAGCCTACAGGACAACACTGAAAGTCTTTCTGTAAATAACTGTTGTAGCCATTTAAAAAGCAGATAATTTTTTCCCAGGCAATTTTAACATACAATTATTCTTTCACTCAGATAAAGCAACTGGTATTTTAGAGTATAACAGTGAAACTATATTAAATATCTATATAGTAAATAAAAAATCTTCTACTTACATATTAGTATTTGCTGCTGATGTCAGCCAGTCTGCTGCCAATCCAACCATGTCCAATCCAGTTGAAAGTTGATTAAAATATCTAGGGTGCCCTGAATAAGATGGAAAATGTTATCAAAAGGCTGATGACTCTGAATGAAACTATTCAGCACTGAACAGTGTATTTACCTCCATATTTCTATAAAGGAAGCGCTTTCAAGGTATGAAACAAAGCAAACAGCGGTAAATACATTTATTGAAAAAGGCAGGATAATTTCTCTTCTTTCTCATTCCAAACTCAGTAAAATCAGAGTAATTACACTCAAGGCAGAATAATGAATTCCAACATTCCCTATTATCCTTTCAATATGCCTTGAAAATTAGCACATTGCTGCCTCACAAAAATAGCTGTTTGCTCCCGTTAGTGTGTCACATGTTGTCACTGGATATGGTTTTGCCTGACTAGGTTTGAAAGGCACGCATGAGACACCATCTGAAGAGCTTGCCAGGACATATAACATCAGTGATGAATGGCTAATGATTGTAATAGACAGGGCGAAATGAGAAAATGAGAGTATTTTGGTGACTGCTTTGCACATGACTCAATGGCTGATGATTGTATGAAGATGGCAGGGAAGGTGGTGGTCCCTGTCATTTCTTCACTGTCAGAGTGCAGTTACAAATAGCCTGGCTACTTGCAATTGTGATTTTAATCAAACGCCATGAAAACCAGCACTGCTGCCCCAGCAGAATGATGCACAGGACTATATTCAGTGAGCTGATAGTCGATTTACTTGGTTAATCTAATTGGCTCCCGGTTTTTTTCTGAAATCCTCCTAGAGATTTTCCTTAAAAACATGCCTAGAGCCATTAAATACAGAAAGAATTAAAATTCCATTTTTACTAGTTACTTCCCGCAAGCCCCTGATAAGTGGCATAATTACTGCTACAAATTATGGATGGTCCACAATTACTTAAATGCCGTCCAACTCAAAGGAAGGCAGCCTCTGCTTGGAAAACACCTGTCCTGACCCTTAGACGATGTACTGTTACTGCCACCAGAGAAAACAAAAGATAGAGCAAGATGATTGAGGAAATGCAGACCCAGCACTGAGAGAAAACTTATCTTCCGTCTCCCGTGGCCTCTTATCAGGCGTGGACACATGGCTGGCAGAGCAGCACAGGGAATTGCTCCCCAGCTCCCACCCTGCAGCACACAAAGGCAGAGTAATCAGGCTGAGCAGGCAGACCAGAGCTGAGGATATGGGGCAGGGGACACACATGCAAATTCCACCTCCCTGTGCCCTTAACCTGAGACCAGCCCCGTGCTATTGCCATCCAGCCTGATCGCATTCTGCACTGAGCTCCCCCCTCTCAGTGACAGAAACTGCCACCTTGCCCTGGTCTGTGCTGCCAAAGACAGGCAGCCAAAGCCCCTGAGCACCGAGGAATGATGCTGAGATCCAGCAGAACAAAATGGATCTGTCTCCCTGCTCTTCACACTCTTGAGCGGGGTTGGTGGACCTAAGACACATGGGCACCCCGTCACCACCACAACAGCCTCGGTGATCCTGCTCCAGGGGCTCTGCCTGCAGAGAACTGCACCTCCTCCCCTGACAGAGGGATTTTGAAAGAGATTTCCATATTTATATCTTAGGTTCCACATCACAGCTGGATCCCAAATTTCACCTGAAAGGAACAGAAAATTAGGAGCTAAAAGCCTTTAGCAGATCTGGGCTACAGGAAGGCTCAAAGAGGTGACAAAAACTCCCGTTTTGGAAATAAATCCACTCTGAAAAGCTGGAGGATAGCAGAATTTGTATGTGCAGCTGCAGTGTCTCAGCGGTTCTCTGTCAGCCACACACCCAGCCCCAGGCGACAGCCCTGTTGTCACTGCTTGTTTCTTCAAGCACACCTCCCAGCACACCACCTACTTTGGGAGCCGCCGCAGGAGCAGGGCCGGGCGCAGGCGGGGGCCGGGCAGCCGTGCCCTGGAGCGAGCGAGGTGGAGAAAGCAGTGCTGCATCGAGAGATGTCGGACAGAGGGAGCAGGAGCTGCTGCTGCTGCTGGGAGAGCCCCCAGAACCCACACCTGTGACACAGCCCCCTCCACTCCATGCCCTTCCCTTCTGCAGCACGGCTGTAACACGAAAGGGCAGGGAACGTACTGCCCCAACCTGACTCCTGCCCCAGCTGCAGGGGTTTGTCTCTCCGTGTGACACCTCCATACGTGAGCGAGCTCTGTTCCGTTGGCTAGATGGCCATGGAATACTGAGGCTCTGCTTAAAATACTGGGCTCCACTGGCCAGGTAAGAAGAGTTTGTGAGAGGTGCTGCAAAATCACTACCCGGGTGCCTCTGCCTGAAATACACATCCTTTGTCGAGGTTGTTCCTGAACAAAGAGGTACTGGAAAAGAGACTGTGACAGGGTGAAGAATGCGGGGAGAGGTGGAAATATGAGATTATTACTTAATGGTTTGTTTAGCAACACTCAGTGTATTCACAGATATGCCAGAGTAAATCGGGAAATGATGGCCAAGAACCAGGACCAAGGCACAGGGACGCCCGGGGCTTGGCTTTCCCTACTGAGGGCGTGCCTTTGCCCCACACCCCCTCTCAAACACACTCCCACCTGCACCGGCTTGAGGCACGGGCATGCCCAGCACGCACACACGGCCTCCGCAGCCGCCACGGGGAAGCGACCAGAAGGGCTGGGTACGGCCAGACACACGGATAAAGCACGGCTGGCAGCACTGAGTCTGGCCGTGCCTGCAGCCTCGCTGCGTGCGTGGCCGGCATCAGGGCCCGCCAGGGAGCAAGGCTGGGCCAGAACCGGCTCCGCACGCCCTTCCTGGAGTTTCCAAGCCATTTTTAAACGTTCACGTTTCAATTCCCCTGTTTAATTGCAGTTGTACCGTGCACAGTAACTGAATATCACACCCGTCTTTTCCTGCATTCGCTGTCACTGCCTTTTACGTTCTCTCAGCAAGAATTCCGTCTCTGATGGTAAGGGGGCCAAAAGTGCGGCTTCCCCGGGCACCCCAGCGAGCCGTGGCATGCAGGCAACACCTGGGAGCAACCCACACCTGCCCCGCGGCCGAAAAATCAGCCATCTGCCTCGTCGAATCTCTGGACCTGAGGATCCAGCTGTGAGGCTAATCTATGCAATACAATTTGTTTTTCAATCAGCCTCCCGGGCCCCTGCAGCCAAACGGCGCCCAGGAGGGGCCGTGTCCGAGGGGCTCCTGTGGCAGGAGTGGAGGCAGACGCTGCCGCCAGAAACCTCGCCATACTGTCCTTCCTCTGAGGCTAATTCCAGTGTTTTGCTCTGAAGCACATGCCGAAGAGCTCCAGGTGTAAACCCCATGCATTTCGTAAACCCCCTCCCAGGCTGGGGCTGTCACCCCCGGGTGCTGAGGAGCAGCAGCAGCCAAGCGAGGCGGCTCTGCACCCCTGAGTTGAACCCTGCCACACCACCACATTTCACAAAACACCCCCAACACCCGCTTTCAGACTTCAAAAACATTATTTTCATTAAAACAAATTTTAAAATGCCAAGATGGGAAAGCCTCCGATATTTACAGAGAGCAAGAGAAACGGTAACATTGTTCTAAAGGGTCTTTTTTGGATGCACAAAATTAAATAGGTCTATTATGTGAAAACAGGCTATAACAAAAAACGATTAATGAAAATCACCTAAGAAACCCTATTTTTTGATTTCCCACATTCTACATCATTCTGTGCAAACATGTTTCCTACGCTCTACCCAGACACATCACATAGATCACTGGACTGATCGACTTTGTTCCTGTGGATATAATTTATCTAACTATTTATTCCATTATCTTACAGACATTTTGACAGCACCCGACCCATGCATCAAAACATGCGGATGGTCATTTCCACCCCTAAACGAGGAGGATTACACAGATCCCTCACAATCTTTACCGGGATCGGTCTGTTCTGTTCTCTTCTCAAAACCTGGGGTTTTTTTTTGTTTTCCACTCAACCTCTAGTCACAAATCAGCCTTTTGTCTCTTTCAGTAATTGCTACACATTTATTTTTAAGCAATTTCTCAGTAATTCGAATTCCCACTTAGAGCTCCCCGGACTCCCTATTATTTCCCAATGACAGCCGTAATTGCGGCTCCGCTTTCTGCCTGCTCCGCCGCAGTTTATTTAAGGTGGCCCCGGTGCGGAGTCGGGCGCTGCCCCACGCATGGGCGAGCCCCATGCTGCCTTCCCTCCACGAAGCCCGCAGCGGGGCACGACTAAGGGGGAATCCCAGGCAGGCAGGAGTCCAGCCATCCCTGCTTTCCCCAGTGAAAAACAACAAATGGCTGTTAAAACAGATCGGACTTCGGTTTTGTTCCTTGAGTCTAAAGTTGAAACAAAATCCTCAATATTCCTGTGTAAGGTTCTGCTAAATTCTCCAATTTTTATTTTATGTCCTGCTGGCGAAGTGAGAGACACGGCAAATGGCCGCTCAGAGCTCGCCTTTACAGGGCATTTACTGCGATTTCGGCTGTTAAATGGGCTGGTCCCGGCCGCCCCCCGCGCAGGGACTCCCGGCTGCCCCGAGCTCCGCGCCCGCCGCACCCCCGCTCCGCAGGAGCAAGAGGCCATGGCCGGGGCATCGCGCGTGAAATGGATGGAAAGGAACGGCAGAAGGTGGTGAAGGTGGTGCAAAGTCTGCTCAGTGGCACACTCGGCAACTCCGACGAACAGACGCATTAATTTTAAATCGGAAAGAGTGTGCTAGGCTGCACTGACAGCTACAGAGATGGAGCGGCTGGAGTGTTTTATCATTTTGGAAAACGATTTCTGTCTCTGCTAGAAATTGCTTGGAGCTGACAAAATACAGTTGCTGCTTCAATCTTTAACGTTTCAAGCTAAATTGAAACGACACATTTAATCAATGGATGAGACCATACAGGGTAGAAAATGAGCATTGCTATTACCTGTTTTAATTGCATACTTCAGAGTTGTTCTGCAGTTCAATAAAATTTCTTCCAAGGTCTGTGGCTGGTCTGCCAGTTCCCAGTTATATTCCTGGAGCAGCTCATTTGGATAATGGAAATCAATAACTTTTGTTGATCTATCAAAACTTTTCACCACATACTGAAGTAAAATGTCCACAACGTCTTGTAGGAAAGACATAGTATTTATTTCTCCATTGCATGTCGGCAGAAGATCTGGGAACGGAGAAATTTAAAAGTTAACTTCGTTTTATGACCACATGCATACATTTAAAACAAAGACTTCTCCCATTAATGTTTAGGAATCTTTATACTGTGTTCAGTAAAAATAGGCTTTGTTTTCATTTAATAAAGCAAATTGGCAAGGTTGTATTTCAAGGACTGTTCTGAGAGATAACACTATTTTATATCCTATTTAAATTGGACAATTCTGTCCACAGTGTATTTCAGACCAATTTTTAAGACAGTGAGAGCAAGGAAACAAGAAAAAAAAAGGAAAACGAATCTCTGGAGAAATAAACATTGAGCAACAAATGCTACAAGCAGCACCCTAAAAACTGTCATCTGTCTTGCAATAAAAATACCTTCGTGGTGACTCTCCTATGCAAGTGACTTGTTGATAATTTAATGCCTTTTTCTGAGGCAATGTTGCACGGGCTCTCGGTGCACACAAAGCTTTTGTTTAAGCGCGATGGCTCAGTCAAAGCCAGACTGTAGTGGAAGACCCTAATTTGGGGTCCCGGGCTGCCGAGCAAACGGGAGAGTTCTTGGCCAGCACATGTCGGCGGGGAGCTGGGATCTACTCACTAGTGGAGACGCTACCTCCAAGGTCAGAAAAGACGAAGTGCAAAAATATCTCGAGTTAAAGCAAATGAGTAAGAGAGCGCTCTATCTCCCTCCTCCCCTCCAACCTTAATTACATCGCAGGGTCTTCAAAGAGAAGGTCGCTGCTGTCAGTGCTCCTTACAAAGAGAAAGCTGCAGGCTCCAGCACGTGGGATTTTACGGCTCTGGGTTTTTCTTTTAGGGATTTTTAGTTGTTTGAGTGATTTTTCGCGGGTTTGAGAAATGCCCGGCGGGGGCCGGGGCTGAGGGCGCGGAGCTCCGGCGCGCATCGCTAGGCACCGCCGGGCCCCCCACGCCTCCGCGCAACGCGGGCGGAGGCGACGTCCCGACCGAACCGCTGTTTTTTTCTTGTTAGTTTTAGAGAAGCAGCGTGCCCCGGGAGCGCCGTTACCTGTTGAGTGCAGAAAGGCGTAATTCACGTCCGCTTTTTGGCAACCGCAGGGTTTTTTGTCGCAGGTACAGGTCGGCCTCGGCTCCGCTACCCCCGGGGCTGCTGCCTTGGCGCCGGTTTCCACGGGCTTCTCGGCATCTCCGTAGAGCAGGGCTTGACAGCGACACGGACACACGGGCTCANGTTTGTTTCCGATCCCTCCCGTGAACTTCTGTGCAACCTGACACCAAGCTCTGGCTGTAAGAGAAAATCAAAGGGAGGGTCCGTGGGGACGGGTGTGGGCTGGGGGCGTCTCGTCCGACCCCCGGCGCCGTTCCCCAGAAACCCCCTGCCCCGCGGAGCCCCGCCGCGCTGGCTCGGGCTCGAGCCGCCGTCGATCCCCGCCGCCCGCACCGCTTCGTCCCGCCGGTCGAGCTGCCACAAAGGGGGCTCCGGCGACCGGGCAGCGCTGTCACGGCGGCTCCGTCGGGTCGGTCCCGCCCGGCCGCTCGGCGTCCCCCTACCTGTGCCGGGCGTCTCGGCGGCCGCGGAGCCCTCCTCGGCTCCGAAGGGCCAGAAGCCGGAGCCGGGGCTTGCCATGGCGGAGGCGAACCGGCGGGGCGGGCGAGGAGCGGCGAGCTGCAGCCCAGGCGGCCTGAGCGAGTGTGCGTGAGTGTGAGTGTGCGGTGTGTAAGTGCGCGCGGCTGCGCCAGGCGGCGGCAGGCGAAGGGGCGGGAGCGCCCGGGGCACGCGTGGGTGGGAGCGTCTCCCGTGGGCGCCCCCGGGGCGCGCTCCGCCGAGATGCGCGGCCGCGCCCCGCAGGCGCTGCTGCCTGGGACGGGGCGGGCAGCTCCAGGGGAGGAGGTGCCCGCTGAGGCGGCCAGCGGCGACGGCGTCGGCTGTTCTGAAGGGTGTCAGCACCCTGCGTGGAGCGGCGGCGATGGGAGGACGATAGTGCTCGGGGCAGACCCGAGCTATAGGGGCTGCTTGCGCTGGGGCTGCAGCTGCCTTGGGGAGCCAAGGCGAGCGAGGTGGCCTGTGCCGTCTTCACCCCATCGACGGTCCATGCGGCCGCAGCCCGGCGGGTTGGGAGGAGAGGGCCGAGCCTCCCGGTGCTGCCGAGCGCTGAGCGGAGTGGAATGGTAGTTTTCCAGGTCTTGGCGTGGGCGGCCGCGGTGGTCCAGTCTGGTACCCTGAGGAGAAGGTTGGGACTACGGGGAAGCGTCGTCAGTCCTTTAAGCTGCAAAGCGAGGGAAAATCCCCCACCCCACCTCCCACTTCTGCACCGGGGCACCCCCGCACGTACGAGCAGGGCACTCCTGGGTGGCAGCGCCGAGGCCGGGACAGCCCGTGGCGCCGGCGGCGACCGGCGAGGCAGTCCCGAGGTGAGGAAGAGACAGCCCTCCCGAGCCTCCGCCGTCCCATCGGCCCGGCCCGGCCCGGCCCACAGCCACCGGCGGGCGCTCCGTCGGGCCGGGCCGCCGCGGGGGAGGCGCTGGTGGCAGGACCCGCACGGGGCTGGGCTCCCGCTGTCCCTCCTGCTCCCCTGCAGGCAGGGGGATCCTGGCTCCCACGGACGTGCGGGAGGAGCCTTGCGGGGTGCCGCGGCTGCCCCCGCGTGTCCTCGGAGCTCTGGGGCACTCCCGGCGGCTTCCCGCAACATCCCGAGTTGGGGACCGCGGTGGAACCACCATCCTCGCTCCAGCCCCGAGGAGGCAGAGGGCCCGGAGGCCAGACGGGAAGAGCACGAAAACAACTGTTCCCGTTCCCTTCACGACGTCCTTTCTGAAGGCAACCAAACCTCACTTTTCCACCGAGCCGGGTGTCCACGGGAGCACGGAGCCTTTCCCTGCCGCAGATGCCTCCTATGCCATAGGAGAGATTTCAAGCCCTGGCCTTGGAGGGAGGCAGGCGGGACCATACCAGGCCGGGATGTGGCTGTGCCGAGAGCGGTGGTCAGGCAGGGCCCTCACGCTCCTCGCAGCCAGGCCCTGCGGCTCCGCGCTGTGTCCAGCCCGGGCATCTCTCCGCTTTCTGCGGGCAGCCGCATGTTCAGCCCGGGCATCTCTCCGCTTTCTGCGGGCACCCGCATGGTTACCAGGAGTGTCCCGCCATCAGACATCACAGAAATGTCTCAATGCTTTAAAACACTGCCGTGGTGGGAAAGCAAAAGAAAACCAGTCTAGGCGTCTCTTCGTGTGAAATTACAGTCTGTTCTAGTTGCTGCATCACACTGGCTTGCACGTAGACCATAACTCCAGCTTTCCACGGCCAGAGGCTGCTGTGAGCCCTTCCCTGCCTTGCTCACTCATGCCCCAGCCCATGTCGGTTCTGGGTGTAATCCAGACACAACCAACCGTATGACTGCTTTGTGCATTTTTATTTACTTTACCGTTTTAATAATACCTGACAAAGCAACTTTAAAACAGATTTCAAAATTTTAACAATTTATAGCAAATTTTACATTTCAGCACATTTTAATCCGGTGCACAGCCTTGTAACTAGTTACAGATCAGGAAGCAATGGTTATCTGTCTCTGGGGAAAAGGCCAAATGTGCATGGGGAACGGACAAAACCCAGCCTCTGTGGCTGACTGCTGCCGCCAATTGTCACATTTAGGAGAGCTGAGGAACGGAGTAGGATCAGGCCTTTATGCTGGCATCATGAAATTTGCCTTCTCTTGCTTTGCAGCTGGGAACATGCAATTTCCTTCCTGAAAGGAAACACTGCAATTATCTGTGTGGTTTCTGTGAAATAAGGTCTTTTGAATAAGGAATCAGGGGGAAATTTGAACACTGTGGCTATTGCTTTTATTTTCATTTAATTTCTAGTGGAACTGATTAAGAATGATCATTACATTTCGGCAGCAATCAACCAGAGAGTGTATTTCTATTCCTTTCTTGGTGCCCCAGAGATTAAGATTCCTAAAAATCTAATGCAAATGAGAACAAAGCAAACATGATTTAAAAGTTCATCACTTAGTCACAAAGCTCAGAGGCAGAGGAGAGGGCTGGATATACTTCCCATAAATGGACATCTCCAACATAAAGATTATGCACACAATATTGACCTTTAAAACTGGCTACTAGCTTTACAGTAAAGTCAATAATTAAATAAACTGCCATAGCATGCTATCCAATTAATTGTATATGTTCATTTTAATTAGAGGGACACTTGCCACAAACAGGTTATTCCAAAATTTAGTCAATGTAAACTAAAATGAGCAGAAATTCCCACATGGTGCTCTTGTAATTTTTTTTCCTGTGAAACAATTTATTAGAAACAATAACTAAGGTTTTCTGAAGGTGCATATGGGATATCGAAAGCTTAACTAGGGAACTGTAAAGTAAATTATTATTTTGATTGGATGAGACTGATGAAATGAAAAAAAAAGAAATATGCACCAAGGAAAGTAAAACTAGATTTATGCTGTTTAACGTCTAATAATTTTAGGATGTAGCAGTGGTACACAGAAGAAAGCTGATTTTTATATTAGGGAAGAATATGATATGTGACTGACAGTGTCCCTTTGCAATGGTGTTGGGCTGTAAACCACAGTAATTCATATTCACATGAACACACACGTAAACTTGAAACATTGAAGATTAAAAAAAAAAAAAGAAACACATGGTATAAAATGATAAAAAAAAATTATGCTAATAAAAGCCAAATGGCAGCAGGAACAGCAGCAGCAGCTAGAATGGCTAGATAAGGCGCCGGCGCTGTGAGGTCTTCCGCAGCAGTCGTCTGTAGTCATAGGGATTATCTTCGGCTTTACTCTCTTCCAGGGGTCTTTCTGCAACCCTCGACCTAGGGATTATGCACAGAAGTGTTTTAGAAATTAAAGTCAAAACATTTACCTTGGCAAACACTCCTAATCGACTGCTTAACCTCCACCCTTGTGGGGGGAAAATAAAAGGAGAAAGAAAAAAATCAGCTGACTTTGCTAGGCCTCTTCCTGTGCTGCACAAAACAGGCACCTCAGAACAAACACATTATATGCTAGAAGCAGATGAACACAGAAGAACAACATGTTCTTCTATGAAGAGGACATAATAAAAGGACATAAAAACGTTGAGAGGATGGGGATGCTTTGCAGCAGCATTTGCCTGATGGTTACTGCACCAGATTTTCAGTTGGCATAAATTTGTTTGCTCTGTATTTAACCTGCCTGTGGAGCTCACTGTAAGTGTCCATCTCATTTTATTTTATTTTCAGATGGCAAGATGCATTTTGGATGCCACCTCTGACAGGCTGGAATGTTGACGTGGCATCAGCTGTTACCATGGAGCAAGATTAAACATAAAAGACAGTTATTTAAAAAGTAAATTACTCTGAAATAATTACAAAAATCTGTAGTGTTCTACACTAAAGGTGCCCCCATCATTGGTCCTACAGCAATGTCGAAGGTAAACTGCCAAATGAAAAATACTCAATGCTTCACTTCTGTAGATTGAAATGGCTGTATAGTCTTTATATCCTGGTGACACTATTCAAGAGATACTGAAGTGCAGAAATGTTTACTAATTGCATTCATCTGCCCTCTGAGGTAACTGTTAATTTAAAAGTTACACATATTTTGTTTCACTATGGCTACTTAAGGTGCAATCAGAGCAGCACATAGTAAAGGGTAAGAAATTCCTTTTAGTAAGCTCAGTAGCAAAACTTTCATTCACCTACACCAGACCTCAGGGTGACAGATTTGGTGTAATTAACCACCTTAGAAATGCAATATTTTGTAATGGTTGTAAACTATATGGTAATTCCCTGATATTATTACTTTTAATTACACGTCTTCACAACACTTTCCTGAAACTAATTTAGATCCTACATGAAAAAAAGGCCAGGAATGAAATACTTAAGGGGCACAAACATTCCACATTCTAAATGCTCTACAAACGTTTTCTCTGTTACTACAGATACATTTTCAAATTCAGCTGTCATCCCAGGCTAAGTGTTCCCCTTAAGACTTTGACCTAGATAGTTTTCCAAGCTTTTCTTCCATTTAGGAACATGCAAGAAGATACGATTATATTAAGATATATAGATATGTGTTTGCATGTGCAGTGTTTGTGGGTTCATTGGCAAGAGTGGGAATATGAATTTGCTTAGTCTGGCAGTGGTCACCCTCTATGATGTCTATGTGGGAAGAGAGGAAGTCGAGTGAACCCTCTCTTTAGGGTTTTTCTCCTGGCTGTCCACCTTGGTGAGGTGCACACAGGCTACAGACACCTGTGCTGCTACAGGACAGCAGGAGAAGGAGACAGTCCAGCTGGAGTCTTACCTGCAGAAAGCATGCAGAAAGTCTGGCGCATGTCCACACTATTTAAAACCTAACTAATCAGAAATACAGTTTTTAGATCCTGCTTCGGTTTAATTTTATTTTAGATCAGAGATGCAGAATGTCTGTCCATCTGGCCCTCGGGAAACCAAAAACTAGCAGGTAGTCTGAACACCAATCACACTGGCATTTATCCCTCCTGCATGGGGAATATTTCAGATATTCCCATTTTAAGATGGGAAATTTTCAGCTATATACGTTTTACAAGCTAATTTGGTAAAATTCCATGACTAAAATAATAGATTTATGTGCAATTTGAAAGTGCATTTCTTTTCTTTTTATTAATCTTTTGAATATCTCAGCAAGGATATACAACATTTATTTTTTCCTATTACTATTTTATATGAATTACCGCTCAGTAGATCTTAAAATGGAAGTCCTGCGCTCAATTGGGTGTCTCTTCCTTCTTGTAGTAGTGCTGCTGTCCTTGGAGGTGGAGTCAGTAGAGGAAATTTCTTGGTAGTAGATATCTAAATCTAGCACTTTGCTCAGACTGTCAATAAATAAGATCACCAAGTTAAACTGTTAACTTTTCAATATTATTTTCAACATATAAACCCAAGGCAATCAAATACCATTATTAGTTCTGTTTATGTGTTGAAGATCTAAGGAAAAATATATATAGGCACAAAAAATCAGTCTCTGAAGTGTGACTGCTGTACAATGTAGATATTGAGAATTTTGAAATGCTAAATACTTTTATATATTCATAAAGGAGGCACAGATGACTGAAATTGTTTGGGTTTGCCACTAGACTCAGTGGAGAGGCATTTTTATGGTACAATTCATCTGGCCTATTTTAGATATCTCTTTGAGCAAGAGATGAATCATTTTCTTAAAGATGACTATTTTTTTCTCTGAGTACAAGAAGAGAGTCTAAAGCAACCAGTTCAGATATGGGTGTCAATAATGCAGATATCTCTTGTTAGGTGAATGCTATCCAGGGTATTATACATACAGAAAAAAATCAATCCCAACATCCAGTTTAGAATGGCTAAGGAAAGAAATAATATCTTAAAAAGAAACTGAATAGAGAAGTTCAGAATTCAATCCTCACATTGTTAGAAACCAGAAGTAATTAATTGATTTCACTTGCTATGTTCCACTAATACAGAGTCAGCACATGAAAGAAGATGCAGTCAGGGAACTGGTTAAGTAGATTTAAGATAAGTGAAACCTAACTGAGGCCAATGAGAGAAAACACTAGATTTTGGTGTAAACACTAGGTTTTGGTGTGTTAGGGTTTTTTTTTTCCCTAGACTAGAGTCAACAGGTGTGTAATTTTTTTAGGATCCAAATGACAGGAGAAAAAAAGCTGAAAGAGACCAAACATGGGTGACATGGACATAAGGTCAGTCCTTTAAGCTGCGGAATAATCAAGTACAATTGAAACTGTGGTTGAATGAAGCTCAATGCTGTGAGCACATTTTATATAGATGTAATGTCATGCAACACCCTTTAAGATACATATTTTAGCTATGGAGTTTGTATTCTGCAGCCCTAGCTGCAGATAGTGCAGAGAGTCCATTCATCTGGCATCTATGAGCAGGCTGCCATCGCACACATGGTGCCACAGCAGTGCCACTGAGCGGGCAGCAAAAAAGCCTCAGTATAGAAACACAAATAAAATAAAGCTTTGATGTATGTGGGGAGCTGGGAACCAGGTCAGCAGCACACGTAAGGATCTAAGATACAGAAGGGCAGAATATACCTATTGTTTCCTTCTTCTCTGCAGAGATCCATCAAAATAGGTTAGTTACACTGAAGAAAACACTTCTCATTCAAATTTCAAGGGCTACTCTTCTTTAGCTGCTATTAATAGTCATTGTTTTAATTTTTTATTATCTATTTCCAAACATTCATATATTTTTAGGAGAAAATTTTGACAGTCTTTGTATTTTTGCTAACAAAAAAGAACTGGTTGCCCATTTGGTTTGACTAGAATTTTAAGCACCTTCAATTATTTTCTGTGTCAGAACTATCTTTGATATGGACCTTATCTTAACTTATTATAATGCTTGTGTTACCATGGTAAAGGGCCATGTTTTAGGAGAACTGAATGACTGAGTTCTATAATGGATTTTAGTCAATGAAAATTGTGTATTTTAACTTTGTATATATGTCCCCCTGTGAATCACCAAATTACCATTCTTTTTTCAATGCTTTATTCTCCTGGTCAAAGTACAGCTAAAAACTATTCTAGAGTACTGGAATGACAATAGCGAGATAATGAAAAAAATTACCTTTCTTTTCTTGGTTTCCGTTTTTCATCTTGTATTGATTTCTAAGAAAATACAAAGTAATTAAAAATACGAAAAGGAAAGCTTATGCAAACATACAATTCATCAGTGTTAGGTAGGAGAGTGTTTTATATTTTTATTAGAAGAAATTTATAGAGAATGAGCAAGCGTCCCAAAAAATCTCTTTCAAGAACCTCTGAGACAGACAATGGGATTAGCATTGTTGCTCCCAAATTTATTGCCATACTGGGAAAAAAACCCAAAGTAATGATGATCAGAACAGAAAAAGGAGATCTAAAACTTTCAAATAGCTATAGCTGTTTTAATGAAGTTGACAACACTATCTCACTGAGGCAAATTTACTGTGATGCCATGAGAATTTCCATGAATAGAAGCAATGCAGTGGGAGGAGGCATAATCCTGTTCTCATTAATGCCAACGTAGTCTTCACACAGGTTTAGTAGAATAAAATGAACAAAGGCCCCATTTAAAAACAGTATACTTGGTGGCAAAAGAACCTTTAGGATACAAGATTTCTAAAAATGCACAGGAGAGAAGATTCAGAGGGAATGTGAATAATTTCTTATCTCTAATAGAGGTCTATGCCTACAGCCAAAACAAAGCTATGTTGCAGCACCTAATGCATCACACTTCAAAGGCAGTATTTTTAAGTGCAGATGGTCTTAATTGTGTTTCTTGCAAATGAGTGAAAACTTATTAGAATTAGTGACTGTAAAGTCACCAAGAATCAGAAATCCTGATGGACTTCAGCATGCAGGCAAATTAACATGACATATAATTCCAAAATGATAGGCTAATTTAAAGAAATATACCCCAAAATAAAATTCTAGTGCCTTATATGAACAATGGGCTATTGTCAGGCTTCATTTATACCTGTATACCCTTCAGGTCATTTGATATGCAAGGAGATGAGTGAGAATGTAAGGTGTAGGTGTCTAATTAATGTCTGTAGTGTGATGTGAGAGAAATATCTGATTTTGCAGAAGATAGGGAAAATTTTTTTAAAAATGCACTCATATTGTGTTTCTTCACTTTCATACAATCTGGGCTTGATAATAATCTGTGAATGCCTGAAGGTCACAGAGATTTTTAATAAGGTAGAAAATCTGTAATAGCTGGGAAAGCTGACTGCCCTCTAAAGCTGACTACCATCTAAAGTTAGAGCTTAATGACTTACCCAAGGTCTAAGAATTTAAGAACTAGTAGGTCTCCTTTCTAAGCTTCAGTGTACAGATATTTACATTGAACCTTTCCCTGACCAGTGAACTTCATGTCAGGAAGACAGGCTTCTTTTTTTCACACCTTCTTGAAAATACAAGTCATTGAAGGTAATATTGATTAATACCTTGAAAAGCTGCTGCTGAAAAATTGATTAAAAATTTCCTGGCATTACTGCAGTTTTTGTTTGCACTGATGTCATGGCTGTTTTCTGATACGGAGCTGGCCATGTAACAAATTAACTCTCAGAAAATACCATGTTCCTGACTATAGTCTTAGCTTTCTAAATAGGCATTTACTTCAGAATTACTCTTCTCCTCAGAAATTTCCTAATACAGATTCTGTGTCATGCCTTTCACTTCAGTCCTTCATCTCACTAATCTTGCTTTCACAAAACAAATTTTATTCTTACATGCAAATTTATTTTTAAGAATGTAGTTTCTTTTCAGAATATCACCGTTCCAAAGCTGTGTTATTTCAAAACCTCAGAATAAAACATAGCTGTATTTTTCTTTTTTTGGTATGCCAGACACAAATGTCCCTACAGGCCCTGGTGACACCGTCTGTTGAAAGGAGAAGCAATTGCTACGGTTAGTTTATTAGCTGGGTTCTCACCGGCTGTTAAAATAGGTCACTAAGATACAGGCACCTCGAGCAAATCAATTTAATTGCTTTTTTTGTTGTGAGTGCTTTCTGAGCTGCTTTTACATTTTCACTCTTTCTGCTTACTTTCTTGCCTTTTTTCCTATATTTAAGGGCACTGAAGTCAAGAGGGGAAAGCAGCACTCGGTATCTGAACTTGGACCAAAGGCTATATATAGAGACACTCAAATCCATTAGTCTCCTGAGCTGTTGGTATTTGCCAATGCCTTCATAATCACAATCTGACACATTTGTAAAGGAAGTTACAGTGTGCATACTAATACAGCTTATTTTAGTATTTGCTCTCTCTGCAAGATCAAGCACTAATTTAGATGCTCAAAATAGCTCCAAACAAACCTGTGATTCTCCTGGTTCTCTCCTGTGACTTACAAAGAAACTATGGAGACAGGGCACTCGATTTGGGTATTGAAAATGCAAATGCTGCTTATGCGTATAATGAAAGTACATATGTTTAGGTACAAAAGTAAATACTAGTCTGACATAGCTCCCCAGTCTGGGTAACTCTGTACTTCAATTTCAAGTCTCGTCTGAAATGTGAAGTTTGTGGCATGCCTCCTTTCAGCAGGACACAGGTTTTATGCTGCATTAGAAAAGAATAATGGGAATCCGGCAATTAGAAATATAGTTTAGGTGGGAATTATCTGACAGTTTTAGCCCACAAAAGCTTCCTAAACTCACATGTATTAGAGTGTAGTAGGTGGAGTCTTCTGGATTATTTAATGTCTTGGGCTTCCGTGGCCTTCTTGGGGGTCTCTGCATTGGGCGAGCGTCTTCTACTTTGGCCACAACTGCAAAAAAGCAGAAGATAGCAATGCTCATTTCTTCACAGAACTGGAGGCTTTTGGAAAAACAGAAGAGAATTTAAGAGAAAAAATTCCACATAGCCACTTTTACTGCTTGTAGTAATTCAAGAAAACAACTGGTTTGGACATTTTCATCAGCAGAGAATGGGTTTATCCATTTGAGTCCTGACTGCCCACAGGGACAAATGCCACATAATGAATGCCAGGCTGGAACAGCCTGAAGGTCTGCCTGGCACAGGCCTCTCCTTACGAAAAGGGCTGATGCTCCACATTCAGAAAAGGGCTCTGAAGGGTAATGGCTACTGTGAGGCCACTGCCTCGTAACAGGGACCTGTGTGTCAGGGGTGAGTTTTTTCAGACTGAAGTCAGTCTTTAAGGTGCTGAATGAGGGAACTAGCATTAGGCCTCCGTTTCAGAGGTTGTCCTCTACATTATCACAGTGAAGATTTTCCTCCCGGTCTCCTGCTGAGGCTTTTCATTTCAAGCCAAACCATGTACCACTGGGCAACACAGCATGACCATGTCCATTGCATCCAATGTAGTCTGTGTTAACGTACTTGAATTCTGGTCTCTATTTCTACAAAAACTTTCTGCAAACATGTGAAAAATGCCTTCACTCTAACAGAAATGAAATCAAGATTTTAACACAAAATGGAACTACTGTCCCCTGGCAGTCTCCCAGTTCAGAGTTAGACACTGACAATGCAGATTACATTGGCTGGCACATAGAGAACTAGAAAAATATCTTGGGTATTTGTTCGTTAAAAATCTGTATGCAATTCTGACATTGCTAAGATACAGGGCTTCTTGGGTTCATAGGCTGTTTGTCACAGAGACAACACAGAGTGCAGGGTTCCTAATGCCTGGGAAGACCACAGAACTCCTATTCTTGGAGACCACAGAACCAACCCTGGAGGGACAAGGGACCACAAATGTACAGCCTGGTGAGCCTGGTCTCCTTCCCTTCAGCTTCAGCTATAGGAAAAGTTAATGGGGTGACAACAAATCCTTCATGATGAAGGAGAAGGGGGTTGCACAGCAGCAGAACACCAATGATAGAGATGGGTCATAGGGACGCATAGGAGGTGGTGAATGAAGTCACAGCACAGTGAACCGAGTGTCTAAGGTATCTTGCATTATCCAGTGAGGTTTGATCTTGCCCTTGTCCCATCACAGCTATACTAAGGACAGTCCATGAGAAAAAACATCTCCTTATTCATAAATGAATATAGTGTGAGGTTGGAATGGGGATCTACATCCCAGTGAATGACTAAAGTGTGTTTAGCTGATATAATCCATTTTCACGTGAAGTGACTTTAACGCCATAACCCAGATGTGTTCGACGTGATTGAGTCTTAGATGGACGAATGTATTTTGTTCCCCTGTGACCATCAGAAACCCTTTTACATGATAAAAATAAAAACTCTCCCATGTACAGCAGACATCGTTTTAATTAAGCAGGTAGCACAATCATTTAAAATGAGAAACGATCAGTAATATATCAGTGTTGACTCCTGCAAAATTAGCTGTTTAAGTTTTTTGTTATGTGTGATAAATAAAGGCTTGTAAAGGTCATGGGTATATAGAGGAGCCAGAATGAATAATGTTAATTTAAATTGTAGTTGGATAATGATTACATTTACTGTTTTAGTTTCTTATCTGAAATGCAGACTGCTTCTTCTCTAATGAATGAACAAGTATCTTTTTAACATTTTGCACTTAAGAGAACAATGGTGTTTTTCTAAGCCAGGTTACAGATAATTCATGTTAAACAATGAATTTTAGATGCAATAAATTCATTTCAGTAACCTTTATTAAATATAAGTGACATTCCTTGATTTCAATAGGCATAGCAGGCTTGACTATGCTCTTAATGTGGGCTGTTGCTACCTTGCTGCATTTCAAATGGGCCACCTGGAGTTATCTGACTTTCTATTTGTCAGAGAGAAGAGGCGTATCTTCCCCATTTTATTTTTAAACACAACAGGAGTCCAAAGTGGAAACACTACCTTAAAAAAAATCCCTTAAAATTCAGTGCTGTTGAATAGAAACACATAACACCCTGTCTGTAGAACATTTTCAAAAATTTTGTCAAAGATCATGAAAATCTGAAAAAAGAAATTAAGCCAATTTGGGTGCTCTAGGAAAATCCCAATGAAAAGGCTCTCATAATGCCTAAAGATTTTTTACTGTCCACTAAGAATTCACCACTGTGCATGCTGTTACATTATTTAATTCATCATTGTCAAACAGACAAAGCATTATTGTATTCTAGATGACAATTACTCCAACTGAAATGACTTGCACATACTTCTTGTGTGTGTGCTGTGCAAAGAAGACTGCTTTTTACATTCAAAAAATACCATTTTGACAATGATAAAGGTTTCAGTTAAAAAAAAAGCTTTTCAGCTCAGCTCTGGTGTTGTACATATGTATAAGCTGTGCAAAAGAATTGAGGGGACAGAAATACCATGTTGGGGCAGGCAGCTTTCTAAGCTTGGACCTCCATTGTTCCTTTTTAAAATTAAATACAGGGCTGAAAATGCATTTCTGAGTTTTGCCTCCAAATTACACAGTAAGGTTTTGCTTTCTTTGTTTCACCAGAAAGTGAAACTGTGATTTCCTTTTGCACTTAGATTTGTGTTCACTGCTACTGAAATTCAGCAGATGTGGTAGTTATTTGTATTGGATAATACAAAGTAAAATTTGCTTTTTTATTAGTTTCTGATAAATACGGAAATCACTTACTTAGTAAAATTAAAGGTTGGGGGTGCAAATTAAATACACAAGTCTGATAAATGGTGAGTTTGATGTGCTTGTTTTCCAGATGGCCTACACCTTTCTGCAGGAGGCAATGAAGCAGAAAGGAGGAGTGAAATAATTAATTTATTAACAGGGCAATTATGTTGCTTCTGTATTCCATTACAAAGAAAAGGTTTTTATTGAAATCCAGTCTCTCCATAATAAAGTATCTTGTAGCTTACTTTTCCTTAATACTTTAAATTGATGTTTCCCCTCTAACAGTCATTTAAAGAGGTATTTTGCAACACTGGTACAAACCCATTCACACAGTAGCTGTCAAAGCACTTCAGAAGTGCCAGGTTGGCACTATCATCCCTATCCTACTAGAAGGGTAAATAAGATGCAAAAAGACATATCGAGACATGCTTAAGACTTGCTTAATCACAGTTAGTCATTAGCAGAGCCAAGGAGCTGGAAGGAGGACTGTGCTGAGACTCCCATCTCTGCAGCCAGCCCACACCTTGCTGTTGTATCTGCCTGAAGAAGTGCTGCCAGTGCTGGGACACGCTTTAGGTGCAACGTGTAGGAGAAACTGGAAATTTGACGCAACACAGACATTCCTCTTTAAAGGGTTTACCAGGAGGAAGACAGATTGAATACCAGGTTGAAATGAGGGGATTTTCCTCCTCAGACTTCCCAAGTGTATCCAGTCAGTACTTGGTTAGTCAAAAAGAAAAAAAAAAAAGAGGTTGGTCCAGTGATGATAACGAACGTTAAAGTTGTTCTCCATGAGAATAAATGAAATACAGAGTTAAGGGTCAGGAAAGGCATGTGAACAGTGTGGCTGCCAGATAACATTCAAGAAGGTTTAGTAAATCTAAGAAAAATTTTTTACTCCTATCAGTATCTCAGCTAGCTCATTTAGCACTACCACAAAGGTTCATACCTAAGCTGCACACACACAATCAATCCTACATACTTAATTTCATACTCAGCCTTCAGAGAAAGCTCCCAATATGCTGAAATGTGTATACAATATGTATGCATATCCTGAACACCACCACAAACTATAGGAACTGAGGAGAGCTGCATGTGCTTGAAACGTTCAAGGATGAGCAAGAAATGTTTGAATAAAGATGAGTCAGTATCAACAGCCCTTTAGGTTGAACTGTGTCTGCACATTCTGACATACAATGATAAGCTTGGAAGACAGCAATCTCGAGGAATCAGCATCCGTGGAGGCTAATATAAATTAACTATGACTTACAACAGATTTTATACTGAAGACTGGAGAAATAGTGTGGTTACAGCTGTGATAAACATCTAAGGGACAAAAGGTCTCTATTTATTAAGCCACCTGGAGAAACAAACGAAGCCATCTTCAGGTCATTTAAGTGAAATGTTACATGTTTGATTTAGAGCTATTCCACATCTTATGGAGACAGATGTATAAAGCCAGGCTCAGAATTAAACAGGAAGGAAAACAAGAGGAAAAAGAATAATTGTATAGATTTTGTAGAGGCAGTTGAAAATAATCAGAAAAAATGGAAATATAGCAACTGGAATTCTAGGACTTCATAATAAGAAGCTAACGGGTTTTACTGCTTACAACATTTATGTGTGTACCTTTTTACTGTTCTAATTGTACACAGCATGAGGATTTAACTAGTCAAGTTTGGAATTTGCACAGAGAAAAGCACTGCTCTTCAACATTCTGGTTAGTAACTTTTAGGTATTTTTAATTCATGGGATGTTTAACACAGCCAGATTTGGAAATTACAGCTGATGGCTGCAAATTCTCAGCAATCTGGAAAAAAACAGAGGGATTACTCTGGCACAGACCTAGAAGTTGAAACTGCAAGAGACTGAGAACTTTGCGATTGACTACGGCGGAGATTGAGAGCGTTCGATCTCTCACACCTAAGTTCCACAGCCCCACTGAGGGAAGCAGTTTCAGTCTCTGGCTGACACTAATACCGAATTACAGAATCATAGACATTGGAAAAGACCTCTAAGATCATCAAGTCCAGCCTTGACCACCTTGCCTGTTAGACCATGGCATGAAGCGCCATGTCCAGCTGTTTCTTAAACACCTCCAAGGATGGTGACTCCACCACTTCCCTGGGAAGTCCATTCCAATGCTTAACAACCCTTTTGGTGAAGAAATTCCTCCTGATGTCCAGCCTGAACCTCCCCTGGTGCAGCTTGAGGCCAGGTCCTCTCATCCTGTCTCCGGTTTCCTGGGAGAAGAGGCTGACCCCCACCTGGCTGCACCCTCCTTTCAGGCAGCTGTAGAGAGCCTCCTCTTCTCCAGACTACACACCCCCAGGTGCCTCAGCTGCTCCTGACTGGACTTGTGCTCCAGACCCTTCCCCAGCTTTGTTGCCCTTCCCTGGACTCACTCCAGCACCTCTCCTTTCTCAGAGTCTGGTGACCTGGGATTACTGCTTTTTAAGAGAGGATATTTCAGGAAAATGGCTGTACTCCAATTCCATGACTTCCCAAATCTTATGCTCTGCCATGGATCTGAGCAACTGCCAACACAGATCTTCCATATCCATATAATTGGGCATTATGGCGCCCAAAGAGCCACTCCTGTAGCCAAGAACCTCCTGCCAGCAGTGACTGACTACCTTGTTTTTCTCCAGTCCCACACCTCAGTGCTCCCTGGCTGCCCACTTACTTGCAAAGAGGAAAGTCTGGCTGGTGAATACTGCTCTGCTCACCCAGTGCTACACAGGCTCCATTTTCCTTGCAAAGCCTGCCCATTAAATTCCCATAAATAGTGCTTTGACAGCCTACAGCAGGAGGAATCCTGGATGAAAACCCTGCTTGTCTCATTGCCTCATTTAGCTGAAAAGGTCCTCAGCTGCACCGGGGTTCCTCATACTACGTAAATTTCATTCTAAATATAGAAAATTCTCTTCCTGAGATTTTGTACTTGAATTGTCATTTAATAAGTAGAAGGATGAGCACTATGATTCATCGGGGAAAAAAAAAGAAAAAAATATTTGCTCCCATAATGATCAAATTCCCCTCACTTCAGGCTTTGATCTCAAAAAACATGACAGCAGCCATTTGTGCATCTACTTCTGACACCACAGCAACCCAAGGCTCACTAGCAGTTCAAAGGTGCAGTTCTGGGATGCAGCCATTACATTTGGCTGAAAGCATGTAAGCAGGCAAATACAACCTACTCAGAGATTCTAGCCACAGGGAATTTTGTTTATTCTAGGAACCTTGTGCAGCTTGCTTTATGCATTTTATAAATATGATGAAACTGTTTTAAGAACAACTTAACCTTGTGGATTTAAGATTAATTTAACCTTTTGTTCAGATGTTCTTTGAACTGAAAGCTTTGCATTTTTATTAAAAACAAATAAACAAACAAACAAACAGTTTCAAAAATGTGAACATTTGTCACAGTATGCCATCAGCTGTCCCTCAGTTCCTCCCCTTCTGTGGGTAGCAATGTAATAAAATATTTTATCAGAGGAAGTGGTAAGTTCTCTTCTTGCACAATGGCCACCTACCCACAAAGGCAGCCAAGCTCTCCTATCTAGCTATAAAATACAATTCACGTGCTATAGCTGTAAAACAACATATTAAACCAGCGAAGCTGATGAAAAAAGTGTAAATAAACGTAAATGACCAAAGTAATTACAAAAAGATAAATACCACACAATTTAAAGAACACCTAAAGCTCAACAATCCCTGCCTTCATAAGAGTAGGACAGGAAAAGCAGCCATAGAGGGAAAGCTGCAGTAAAAGCACATCCTTCTGTAGATGTGTGTGTATAAATCGTACCGTAACACATAATGTAGGCAGGAAGACAGGAAGGTTCCTCCCTGTTAATAAGGCAGTGGATCACCACGTGGATCACTGCTTCACTTCAGCATGACTGTCCGCAGTACCTTACCTCAAATCTTTGGGGGTTTTGTAGTTATTTTACTATATTGCATACAGGAAGAAAGTACGATATCCAGAATGTTGGTTACTCCTGTGTTTTAGAGAGTACAATTTAATGAACTGAACACAGGTATATTGTTACTTAAATATTCTCTACATCTAGTTAGATTATGCTTGCTATAATAGACATCTCCTTAAGACAATGCAGCTCTGTGATAAAGCCGGTTTCCAACTGGCTTAAAGGCAGACTGTGGAATTACTGCAGTGTGTTGTCTTCACTGTCTTGTACATTGGTCATAGCTGCAAAAGTAACAGTTTTCCTGTCATGTGAATTACATTCAAGTGTAGAAAAACAAAGCTCACATTCCACACCAAGAAATGTTTTTCAGTGGACAGGTTAGCACACTTTACCACTGGACAGCTTCTGCACTGTGACACCGCAGGGTTTTACAGCACTGTGACATTTTAAGAGATAAAGGGAAGTGAAGTGGCTGACTGGTCACCCCTTTAGGCAGGGTTGGATGCAGGTGACAAACCCTGGCAAGCTTTTGTCTTCTGTAAAGCTACTTAAATTAATAGCAGTGTGAAGGGTAGACTTCACTGTATTTTGCACATAGCAGGAACATACTGGTTCATTTTCACCTGGTTCACTCGTGCAAGAGATCTTTAACTGATAAAACAGGGATTTGTATATTCCCTTTCCCTCTATCTACCTCTTTTCTCTACCTTCTGTTGGAAAATGTGTTAGAACCAAGAGTTATTTTCCAAAGCATGCATTTTTAATTTCTCAGGTTTATCTTGTCAAAAAATCCACAGTATTTACTAAAAGAACTCAATACAAACCCATTAATGACAATCAAACCCTTCTCTGTCTTTAATGAAAGATCATGGCACTTAGTTTTCAATTTCCCATTTCCTTTCTCTTTGGTCTTGAAAACAGGCTGAACTACACAGATTACCTACCAGCAGCCAGTTTACACTTAGAGGTGTAAACACCAAGCCATCATTTTAGCAGCTTGCCCATTTGAGAGGACTCCAAAGGGGGATTGAAGTCCTTTTAAGATTTTTTTTCAACGCAGTCATAGGAACAGAAAGAAGTTTCATCACACATGACAACTGAATCCACAATGTTATAATGAAAATAGCACAACGAGCTCTGGGCAGCGAGAGACAGTCCTAGATCTTATCCCAGCTCTTCCCCAGAGGCAGTGCAGTGGGCTCGCACGAATGGAGACACAGACAGCTACATCTGCCCTCATCTTCCTCTGCATCTGCAGCCCAGGACATGAGCTGAGGAAATTCCCTGTTACATCTATTCCAACAGAAGAGGCTTGAGCAGCTCAATCAGTTCTTTGTGGTCCTTTCGGTGGGGCACAGGTCTTAATGATCTGCATGCTCAAAATCCCAAGTCCTCCTTATTTTCCCAGTACTCTTCCCCACTCCACCCAAGCTGCTCCAAACATGCTTGCATTTTGGGAACCTTCACTGTCCATGTTAACTGGAATATAAATAACTCTGGAGGGTATTTCTAGAGATCATGCACTCTTAAAGTGTGTGAGTTAAATGGATGCCAAATATTAATAAAGCTTTACTTGCAATTTTAAGGACATACCCACCAACATGGGCAGGAATTACAGGTTTTGAATAACCTAAGTTGCATCTGTGGATAGCTAAAAATTCACTCAGCAGATATGTGATAAACTTTAGTAAATTGTTTGACATATTACCTAAAAAAACTGTTTTGTTTTTAAAGCATAGTCCCATATCCTACCAATAGCATACACAGTTGAGTGACACGAGTTAAAAAGAGCCAATATGGAATTTTTACTAAATAAAAGTATTCCTAGAGATTCTGTGTCTAGGTCTCACAAAGATTCATTCAGCAATCCTAAGCAGCACTGAAACAAAACACCAAGAAAAATGGTAACTATATAAATCCCAACCAGGCTTGGATATTTCTTTGGAAACTGTGTTCCAGCCATGTCCTGATATGGGGCTTAGTACAAAAATACACCACCTGAGTAAGATGAGCAGCCAGAGTTAACTCATCTACCAGTTCCCTGGCCTTTAAAAACATGACCAGGAGCAGCTTCTTGTCAGTCCTGTTTGCAAATGAAAATTCTGCTAACAGTAAGGTTAAACATTACCTGACTGACAAACATGAGGAGAAAGCCGGCCATTAGCTTGCTTATCTTTGGACATCATCACAGGTCTCAGCTGATGGGACAATATCATTTCATTCAGTTTTTGCTGTAATGCTAAGTAATCTTCAGATAATTTTGATATCTGAAAAATACATTTTTACATTATTATAGAAATAAGGATACATGTTCCAAGGTAATCAAAGGTAAAATAGTGGGCTAGAGAATTAATTTGAAAGGTAATGCTCCACCTACTGCAGTGTACACCCCTACCACATTTACCTCGTCATCTCTTGAAAAAATGAAGATGGGAAAAAAGAGACTCATAGGAAACGCCACACTGCAGTCCAGTCCTACAGCTACTTCCTATTGGTGCACATGTGCGAGCAGATGGTGCCTTGCTGATGCAAGATTGCTTCTACAGCTGTAGGCATACTTCTCTGCACATGTGGAAATCTCTGACATTGGCACAGCAACTTTAGTTTCATTTACAGGAACATTTCACAAGTTTACTGAATTAGGGACCTTGATGGGTAAACAAACATTTCAACAAAGGCAAAACTTCTACATTTAACGTAAATCAGATTAACAACTATTTTTGCCAGTACTCTTTGTCTTTTCCTCCTTCCTGAAAAGGCTATTTTCTCTTGCAAACCAAAATATGCATTTTTATAGAACACACATTACAAAATCTCCGTCTTAGTTGAAAGAGAGCAAAACCTTGGTGCCATTGAAGTCAGTAAAATAACTTTGCCATTCTGTCACTGCTCAGAGTATTATGCTCAACATACCTTGCTTACAAGCTTCTTACCTGTCGTGAAAAGGCTGCCAAATCACAAGCCTCTTTCTCTGGGTCTCCGTTCAATGTCTTAGAGTCTTCAGCCTTTGTACTGGCACTTTCCCTACCTTTTGTTGTTTGGGGATTGTTATTTTGAACGTGTATTGCTTCCGTTGGCTCCTTTATTGTTTTCTCTTGACTTTTGCTAGGTAGTTTTCCTTCTTTTCTGAGTTGTCCCCTCCTTCTGTAACCCCGGTAATTGCTCTGAATTACCACTGCTGCCTTCTCTTTGTCTTCTGAACCTTGTTTTTCTGCCTCAGCTTGCTTCCATGAGCCTCTTCTTAGTGACTCTTTTCTTGTGATTCCTTTGCCTCCTGTAGGCATCCCTGCTTCATGCTTTAGGTGGTTTCTTTCCACATCCCTGTCGGTCCTGGGCTGGACCACAGCAGATACTTGATTTTGCTGGTCTGCACTGAGCGTGTCTTGATTATCTTGCTCTTGCTGGGGTCTAGGTTCAGCTGAGATTTTCACAGTAGATTTGCTGGCTAACTCTTCCAAAGAGTCCTGTTCTTCACTTTCACTAACCTCTTCTACTGCCGGGTTCTGCTTCACAGAAGGTGCTTCTCCTTCAGCAGACGTTTGCTGTTGCTCCTCTACATTCCCCGTGTCACTATACCCAGAGCACTTGCTGTCAGTGACAGCATCAGCTTCATCTTGAGTCTCCTCGCTTACCACTTCTTCCACTGGATCATTTTGAGCTGGCTGCAGTTGTGCTTCAAGAAATTCCACAGCAGATAATTCATCTTCTGTTACGGCAGCTGCTTCTTCTGTTCTAGGAAGGGCACTCTTCACTTCAGTTGGACTTTCCTCAGGATCTTGAAGTTCTTCATCATTTTCCTTCTCGCTAATGGATGCTGCATTTTCAATTTCTTGCTTTCTAAGTGATTCCCTGAACAGAACAGAGTTTTGGGCAAAAATTACAGCTGAAGGAGATGACGAATAGGGATAATTTTACAACTACCTTTGGTGGTCTTTGTGTACTAACTGGCAATTTGATACATTGTGACAAGGGAAAGGTTTAGTGCCTATAGCTGGAATTAAAGATAGGAATTCCTGTTGCTGTTGTTGTTGTTGTTGTTATTATTAGTATTATTATTAGTATGAGTAGTATTATTATCTCTTAAAGTGAAAAAGGATGATATTATTATCATCATCAATGTAATCATAATCTCTTAAGTGAAAAGGGACATCCCTGTTAAACTTCACAGAAAATTGCCGGGAAAACAATGTAGACTGTGTGAAGGCTGATAAAACAGTTAAGAATTAATTTAAATGTTAACAAAAACATAAGGCACAAACCTTTTAGCATCTCAAGAATGTATAAATGCACACAATCCTAAAGGTATTCTGTGTTTCCTCTGTCGTCACCTTTGATTATCTCAAACAGTGACTTAAGATGAGAAGAACAGTTCCTTGCAGGCATCTGTCTTGCTCTTGTCTGAACACTTTTTATTATGAGCTAATTCCAAAAAGAGACTCATCTATGGATTACACTAACATTACAGGTAGGTACTGTATTGTACAGATCTTTTTCCTAAATGTGCCTTTTTTCCTTGGGCTTGAAAAGATGAGAAAATTGGCTACTGCCACTAAAAACCTCCACATAAATTTACACTACTTCTGCATACATACCTAGAATAATCCTAATTTGCTTCACTCTTACTTTATAATGTTGCTATTCAGTACTGTAATTACTGGAAAGGGACACATTTGAGTGACACAAGAGAAAATAACACTACCTCCTGGTTTTGAAGACCTTCCTCTCCTTATATCCCCTGTAGTGAGACTGAATTGTTATTGCTGCTTTGTTTCTTGTTTCAGTTAGTTCTTTTCGCATCTTCCTGAGTAAGTATCCTCTGGCAACTGATACAAATTGTAATGCAAAACAACCTTAGGCAACAAGCAAAAGGTGTCACACACATTTCAGACAGTCAAATGCTAACAGCATTAAACAAAAGCTAATAAGGAAATACAGACCAGGGTGCCTATTATGATTATGTTTTATCTGAAATTATTCCCATGAAATTTTTTTGAGATTTTGGAAAGCTGTACCCATTCTACATGAGAATACAAACAAGCTCTTTCTTCGTATTTTATTTGACTAAGGAAAATATAGGAAGATGCAGAATAAAACAGAAGCACAGAGCCATAGAAGTGCCACGAGAACACAGTACTCTGAGTTCATGAACCTGCTTTGCTTGATTCAGGCAATTGATTTGACTCTATCTTTCATTTCCCTGGGAGATGCCTTATTATCAGCCTGTAGAGATTACCAGGCTGTCAACTGTCACAGGCTTGGAATTAGCTGAACATTCAATAGATCAGAGAGAAACTGAAAGTTTTATAGCTCAGCAGTTACAGAAGACTTAGCTCATGCTCCTTCTGCAAAGACTCATTATTTAAAATGCAAAAGCTCAGCATGAAAGATGTGCTAAGCTCCACAGTAACCAGGTGCACTGTGACAGGGAAACTCCCTACTTGTGCTTCGTGGGAGGCACAAGTTAAAGTTTCTGGTCTGAACCAGAAATAAGGACTCAAACATGGGCCTTCTCTGAGCCATGTAGGTGCTGACGGGTCACTGGGGCCTTGATGCCATTGTCAGCATGTTGGTACCTGGTGCCATCTGAAGTGCTCCAGGATACCAAGGCATCTACATGGAGCTGGCAGAAAGAACAGGACAGATGGGACTTGGTGGAAAGGAGAAGTTGGGTATATCACGTGAAAGAAAGCTGGAGGCCAGACAAGATAACCAGGGCACCTTGAATTACACTAGATACCAGTGTGAGGGCAAAAGAGCTGAGCATTTGCTAATTTTGAATAAAATTAATCAAACTCTACGCTCTACTGACTATAACAACAGTTTAGACACCTAGATCACATTTAGACATCTACACTGAAGTGTCTTAATCAGAAACTGAATTGCATTCAGAATGTTGTTTCAAAAATTTTTGAACTTGCAAATAATTTCCTAATGGGAACTGGCACAGTCTCCACAGTGCTGTGGTTTGGACAAATCTGCAATTCCAGGGATTCAGCACAAATCCGCTAATCCCTGGCAACATAAAAAGAACACAGTGTTTTGTCAAAATATTTCTGTTGAACTCTAATTCCAAATGCAGTACCAAGAGTATGGGGATAGTGGATTCAGGTGATTTAAATACCCTGTGGACATGGTAGATATGGGACTCTTTCTTCAGCTCTGCTGAGAGTATTTTGCATCACAGAGAAAAGTTCAAGATCACTTGAAATGAGAAGGGAGCATAAGCAGTCTGCTCCAACAGAGGCACATAACTTAGTGCTAAGTTTTATGTGCTTTAGCATTCCCCACTCATAACTTAGACCAGATTGGGCTCCATCAGGTGCAGTCATTCAGTGTAAAAAGCACCATATAAAATGGGCATAAATTACGCCTTGATAACTGGATATAGGATAAAGAAACACAAATACTTTTTGGAAGTAGTACAATTAGATTTTATATTGTAGTCTGACAGGGTCTTAGAAAAGTGGAAATTGTAAAGCACTTGGAACACTTCTTGAGTTTCTTGGATTTCTGAGCCAATACTCTCCGTTTTCATATAAAAGCAACTCAACAGGAGTTATTTTGAAACAAATCAAATTATGTTGTCAGTGGACATGCCAATGTAAGCTGCATCTGGTCTTTTTAGACTATTCTGGTTCACCTTTGAGGTTTTCTGAGAAGTTTGTTATGAGATAGTAGCTGTCTAAGCTTTGTTTTCAAACTGGAAGAGCAGTTTTGTATTGCTTTAGAAATAAATGGGGGAAAAATGGAGAGAGCTAAGTAAAAATGGACTTTATTTTAGTTTCGGCTAATTCTGCACTGAAAAAGCTGAAATGAAACTGCAGACATGACAGAGAAGGCAAACAAAAACAAACATTCAGGACATCAACAGAGTGAAGTGGTAAATTTATACTTTTGCATTTGCTAAATATCCTAATATAATTGAGAACGTTCAGATGTGTAATAGTTTTTGGCACATTACTGGATTTTATGCTGGTTTTAGATTGTTTTCTACACTAATGAAGTTCTATGAACTGCAGTGAAGTGATCTTCAGCACACACTGACTCAGTGCAATTAAGGGATGCATCTGACAATGATTAAAACCAACACTGGTGGTGGTATATACTCGTGAAGGCATATCTGAGATTGTTTAAATCTAGATAGCCTGGGTACTGGCAACACTAGTTTATATTTGGGTTGCCACCTTTGTAATTACTAAAAATGCTGTGCAGATTTGTGCCAGCTGTTTTTATAGAATCATAAAATCACAGAATGGTTTGGGTTGGAAGGGATCCTAAAGATCATCTAGTTCCAACCCCTCTGCCATGGGCAGGGACACCTTCCACTAGATCAGGCTGCTCAGAGCCCCATCCAACCTGGCCTTCGGTCCCGCGTCTCTCCAGTTGTTCTGCTCCTGATTTCAGAGCTGCCTAGACTATGTCTAACTTGGGGATATCACTGCAGGGACAGGGGAGACCAAAGTACAGGGAGAAAAAAGGGATGTCCCACAGCAACACCTGGGCCCAGGGTCATTATGGTTGCAAAAGAGAAACAAAGTGAAGGCAAAAAAGAAAAAGAGACATGAATGAGATTACAGCTTGCAGTCTTCCCAAATATAACCACTACTGATACATAACAAACCCTACTCCTGGTCGAGCAGCACACGTACCCACACGACATGCAGACAGTGTCGTGTGGGTTCCAACAACACCTATAGCTGGGTAGCTGTAGTATTTCAGTATCTCAGACTAGGAGTGACAAGGTTTGCCATGGCATTTCAGCATCCCACTTCACAGCAGTGGAAAGTGCCCTAAACCACTCTGAGGTACAGGTAACGGAATACAGTGACCCTATATATACACAACCACTGTCTATAGACATATAATAGATAAATTATACCTCAGAACATGCAAATGAGCATACTCAATCAGTGTAGCCAGAATCTGGGTAAACATACTGTATATGGATAGCACATTAAAAGCCAAGAAAGCAAACAATTCTTACTTGCTTGAAGTTTGGTAATATATTCTTCCACTTTTTTAATATGTTTTGCATTTTTGTATTCTTTACGAGCAACAAACCCCCTGTAAGCTGAAAAGAGATGTTAAAAATCAGGTAATCCACTAGGTAAAAAAAAAGAATAAAAAAAATTCTGAAATTACAGACCTCTATTAAAATATTAATAAATATTTTGCAGGCTTTATCTTTCAAAAAATAAGGCAAACGAGCAGCAGTAGTAAATCTACATAAAAACTACATTTTCTGGTGAGTAAAGTTATTATGAATTAAATGAATACAAAACACAAGATAATCAGAATGTAAAATAAGATGATGTTTGAAAGTATTAAAAAATTCAGTTGATGCCTCCATCAACAGGGTAATTTGCCTTATTATCTAGGACAGTTAATATATTTTATTTTCATTATTACATTACACAACCTTGTCAGTGCATGCCAGAATATTATTAACAAGAGTATCATCTGTGCAATCGCACGCTTCCATTCTTAAAATTGCCTTTTAAATGTAACATTGAAAAATGTAATTTCAGTAAAGAGATTGTCATAACCTGGTTAAAAGAAATTTTTCTTCATGAGAACAGATATGACCAAGTATAAGATATTGTGTCAAATGTAACAGCAGGAAAAGAGCAAAATCCACATCCAGCATGCACATTCATCTATCAATTGTACATATGCACTAGCTTTAAGCAAAATGTTAAATGTTTTAAAGCTATTACCTGACTGTATCTTAACAGCACTTTGTTCCCTTTGTTCCTTTATCTTCTTGTATCTTCTCGAACCCAGCCACCCTCTGACATAAGCTTGAATCAAAATAATCATGTCAACTGTCTCCTTCCGCATTAAATTGAGCTGCTCCACATGATAGTATTTGAGGAATACCTTAAAAAGAGAAACAAACAAAAGTTTTAGTTACCCTCCCAGGCCCTTTATTTACTCAACCCATTTAATATCAACAAGAGTTACAAGCTGATTTGAAATGATGAACAGACCCTTCAGCTGTAGTACCTAAAGGATCATTCTCAGAGGCAGCATTTTCATTGTTTGGGATATTAGTTTACCCTACTCTTCTCTTCAGTATCTTTAGTCAGTCCCTGCTTATTAATGTTTTTATGGGAAGTTTATTTTAAAGTTCCAGTGCAGACCTTCAATCTGTAACTATAAATCTGTTTTCAAAACTACAAGGCTGACAGTTTACCTCACAAATCTAATGTACATTACATAAATGTGATTCAAATCTGGAACCTTCAATTTCTCCGCTTTCCAATTTTAAACCTAAAGTGCTGTTTATTTACTAAATTGCTTTTATCAAGCATGAAAGTCACATAAGTCCTGAAAAATGAGTCCAGCACAAGGGTTGCCAACACATTCCTGGTGTATATTAAGGAGTCTGCTTTTTAAAAAAAGTAGAGACCAAGAGCTACTCCAACCAAATGGGTGAGAAAACAAATTGTTCAATATGTTAACAATGGCATACTGCAATGATGAAGATACAGTATATTAAAAAATTACTTTAGTTTTTCCAAGAACCCAGTTGTCAAGGTGGGCTTTTTCCAAGATGGCAGCACAGGTTTCCGGGCTGACTGGAGGATCATCATTTGTTTTGTAACAGATGAGGTAATACCTAAAGACAAATGCACGATTCTTTATTTGATTAATGGAGGATAATACATGCAAATACATTCAAACCATTCTTTTAAATAATAAAAATAGTCGCATGAAAGAAAACATAGCACTGAAAAAACCAAAGCAGCATGAGAGAAAGTGCAGTCATTTATACACAGAACTGAGAAACTCAATCAAAAGTGGATGAGTGACATATTGCACACCCTGGAGGGTTTTTCAATTCTATATCAACACCAGAAGGTTTTTAAAAAGAGTCTACTTCAAACCAAGTAGAGTAGTGCACCATTTCTTTCCTGCTCTCTACATTCCATGAAAGTGATTTCAGTGGCAATATAAAAATGAAATAAAATAAAAATATTTTAAAAGCTTTTCTGCCTAAATTATATTATTTCATACTTAAAAATGTCATGAAAATTTCCTAACTTATGTCATGTGCTAGACCATCTACCTTTGAGATACTTAATATGACCTGAGATGCATCCCAGCTTGTTACCTCTTTGGAATCAGCTTTGCAGATCCTTTTGGAACATGTAAGTACCATTGTGATATATCACCTGTAAGCATTTAATCTGGAAAACTCATTACTCAGAATTCATTCTGACTAGGAAAAGGGGTCACAATGCTCTCTCATAAAAATTACCTGTAATACACCAGCTCAGCTGCTGGATAGAAAAGTTCTTGTTTCTTCCAGGACTTTTCAAAATGCTGTATAACTAAATGAACCATATCTACCTTGGGCTTTTTAATTTAAGAAAATTACATGAATTATGTGTGCTTCCTGACAGTACATTCTGCTTTTTTTCTTGTTATTCAGCCTTTAAACACAAAGCCTGGGTTTACCAGCTTTAAATGATGGGAACAGTTTACTCACGGAATAATGAAAAAAGAGACAATGTTGATTTCTCCATTATCACCTACAGTTCCTTTTTTTTTCTTTTTGTAAAACACAATGAATTGGCTTATTTTTATTATAACAAAATAATGTTGCCATTATCTCAGGTCTATGAGTAACTCTCAACTATTAAAAAACCCCAACCTCAAAATAAGAAAGATATTTAATAAAAATCCCTTCTCGTTTGAGGTCCATGTCCTCAGTGCCAAAGACTGCACAGCCTCACTTTAATCAGGGGCATGCCCTCTCGAGACCTACCCCATTATGTTCACTACTTTTATCTCTTTTACCTGAAGAGTTAAGTTTGGGGTTTTTTTAAAAAAAGCTGTCACCAGAAGCTACAGCACATCTTGTAGTGCTAACTATCTTTTCCCATGCTGCACTCTTCCAAAACAGCAACAGTCCTAGGATTATTTTTTCCAGAAAGAGTGCTATAAAAACATCCCTCTGCCGTTCCCCTCTCATGTCATGCTAGCACTCTGCTGCTAGCTCTCTGTTTCTAGTGCACTATTACTTTTAAGTGCTTCTGTCTGAATAGGTGCTGCTTGCTTCTTCCCAGTTTTGATCTCCATTCCTCACATCTCTGTTCTGATTGAAGCAAATGCTCAGGGTCTTTATTTCTAAGAGAGAAGTACAGATTTTTGGCATGGAGGAGGAAGGTAGTTAAAGGAATTATAAAACCACACTGAGTTCGTTACTCTGCTTCTTAATAAGTGACTAACACTTAGGAATAATATTTTAAACAACACTGTGCACTCAATGAACTTTTCAGCCCTAGACTAGGAATCCCAAATTATCATCTACCCTGCACAAGCAGATGCTGCACAGTGCCGAAGGCTGGGAGCTAGAGAAACTGTGGTGTTCCTTGGATGCTGTGGTTCCAAATTCTTGGCTTTAATTTGAAGTATTACATTTCTACAAGTCAAGTCCTTGAAGAAACTTAGAGAATATAAGCAAGTAAATTTTTACCCAAATACTCAGGGAGCCTGAAAAATCATTCTGAGATGCATCATCTTTCCCTACCCATTGAAAACTGGTCACTAATCTTGTTCCTGAACTACTCATGGTAATCCAGTCTATAACCTTCTTTTTCACAGGAAATGTCTTTGTATTTTTCTTCAAGGACCATGCCAAAAACACTGCTGGTGCTTAACAAGCACTGGACAGCAATCACAGGAGAGAAAAGAGCTTCTTCACGTTGATGTTACCGTTTTATGAAGTTAGCAAAGAGTATACGATGGGAATAACCCTGTCTTCGAATCCTTGCTGTCTCCAGAATTCCCGTGTAACGCAGCTGAACCAACACTTTTTCTTTGTCAAACTTGTTTGCTTGCCGGTCGTTGTTTGGCTTGATGCACCTGACAAAATGAGGCTGGCCAACGACCATTTTGGATAACAAATCCATCAGAGAATACTGCAAAAAAGTAACAAGAGATCTGTCACCAGGATACTTACAAAACTTGTATGCAGGTCCATGTGTAGTTGAAATTTTATTTCATATGATCAGAATCATGTCCAAAACCATTTACATTTCATTAAGCTGGTACTTTAAGAGTAAATGAAGTAAATGACCCAAACACAATTCTAGCTTTTATAAGATCTCTAAGCTACTAGTGTATACTACTTGAGAGAAACATTGATTCCAAATAAATGTACCAAATTTCATCCAGGATATTCTCACAGATTTCCATCATGTCCAACATATGACAGAACATTTACACTCCTTACATTTATTTTCTTATCTTGGAGCTTTTTTAGGTAATTACAGCCCATTTCTTTTTATTGTTGTTCATCCGGAGAGCAAATCATCCATCTATGGATGGGAAGGGGAACAGCAGCAAGTCAGTAAATATTTCAATTCCTTCATTAGACTGGGGGAAACTAAGGCCACCCCAGAAGGGCTGGTTGAACTGCTCTTGGCACGTCCTGTTCATTGTATAGACTGATGGTGATGCTATAACTGCCCTGCCAAGAGGGGAGAGTCTCCTCTCTTTTTAGAAGAACAAAACTAGAAGAACACAAGATCACAATTCCAAAATTGCATTTTTCCCACCTCACAGGGTACCAGGCTAGTGGAGGGGATGCAGCTTGTAGCTCCCCATACCATCTGAGGGGAATCTGACTGTAAACAACCTCAACTGGTGTTTTGAAAAATTGCTTCATGGGAGGCACACAAATGAAGATGCTCATTCCTCAAGATTCAACCTGACTCAACAGAAAGAGGCAGCCAGGAGGTAATGCAGCTCAGCAGTAGGTTGGTTACATGAAACCAGTGTAGGACGTCAAGAGCCATATGTTTCCTATTAAAAAGTGCAATTCGATTCTGGGCAGAAGCTGCACCATGCAGCAAAGTGCTTAATTAGCTCCATCACTAGTGTGCCAACTGAACACAAATAGGACACGCTAATGAATATCTTTTTTTCCATGCAGTCTGAGGTGGCATATGCTTTTCTCAGTCACCCATAGATTTCTGTGTATGAGTAAACCACTGGGCCTGAAGTTCAATTTTCATTTAAGAGCATCAGCTATCATGATCTAAACAAGGATTTCTGCTACAGAAAATAGTATCAAAAAAGTGTAAACATAATTAACTCATTTGCAGTCTCTGATGCTAGAAGTGCTGATAATGCACTGAATCATAGACATTAATTTGAATGAGAATCAGTATATTTTTCCATCTAGAATATTCGAACAGTATGTGGCTTTGGACCACTGTGATACCTAAACTGAAATTATCCTTCACAGTCCACAAAGCTGTGCAATTGTATCTACAAAAGAGAGATCTGGCTCCTTACTGTTCTGATATAGATGTAAATGAACTCTTATGGGTCATAAAATCATAGAATATACTGAGCTGGAAGGAACTCATCAGGATCATCAAATCTAACTCCTGGCCCTGTGCAGGAAACCCCAAGTATCACACCACGTGCCTGAGAGTATTGTCCAAATGCTTCTGGAACTCTGTCAGGCTTGGTGCTGCGACCACTTCCCAGGGGAGCTGTTCCAGTGCTCAACCACCCTCTGGGTGAAGAACCTTTTCCAGATATCCAATTTAAGCCTCCCTTGACTCAGCTTCATGCCTTTTTCTTGTGTTCTGTCACTGGTCACGAGAGTGAAGAGTTCAGTGCCTGCCCCTCTGCTTCCCCTCGTGAGGTTGTTGGAGGTTACAGCGAGGTCTCCCCTCAGTCTCCTCTTCTCCAGGCTGAACAGACCAAGTGACCTCAGCCACTCCTCATACGGCTTCTGCTCCTTCACCATCCTCATGGCCCTCCTTTGGATGTTCTCTAATAGTTTAATACCTTTCTTATATTGTGGCACCCAGAACTGCACATAAAATCCAAGGAGAGGCCGCCCCAGTGCAGAGCAGAGCAGGACAATCCCCTCCCTTGCCCGGCTGGTGATGCTGTGCCTGATGCCCCCCAGGACACGCTTGGCCCTCCTGGCTGCCAGGGCACTGCTGGCTCATGTTCAACTTGCCATGGACCAGGACCCCCAGGTCCCTTTCCATGGCACTGCTCTCCAGCCTCTCATTCCCCAGTCTCTATATCCAGGGTTGCCCCATCCCAGGTGCAGAATGCAGCACTTGTCCTTGTCAAACTTCGTACAGCTGGTGATTGCCCAGACCTCTGAATTGTCGAGGTCTCTCTGCAGGGCCTCTCTGCCCTCGAGGGAGTCGACAGCTCCTCCCAATTTAGTGTCATCAGCAAACTTACTTGGTATTCCTTTGAGTTGGGTGTCCAATCCATCATGAACATCCTCTCAGCCACTTTATGGTTTGCTGGGAGAGATGACTAAACAAGAGTTGGAAATTCAGACCAGAACCAACTCTGTGCACCACTTCAGAGGAAAGGATGCTCTTCCCTGCTGTTTTCTATTTGAGGACCAGCAGCACAGCCAGTGCTTGGGAAGGTCCAGAGCACTGCTGAAGGAGCCACAAGCATGAACTCTGGGCAGTCTCTGTGCAGTGACCATCAAGAACTTTCTCTGAAGCTCCTGCTTCCAATTAACGTTGCCCTCTTTCTTAAACTCTTAAAGAAATGCTATATATACCACTAATGTCCAATCTCCCTTTATCTTCCTTGGTGGAAAAACAAGCAAGTGAAAGATTAATATTGATGCTCATACATCATCATGACAGCAATGGGGCTGTGTAATCAAGTACAGTTAAAGACGAAACATCACAGTCTCCTCAGGATATTTGAACGGCACAGACTGCTGCACCATATATGCAGTTCACAAACTCCAAATGGATCACTACTGACTCTAACTCAACAGGTGCATTTCAAAAAGTAAAAGAATAAATATTTGTTGTACTCTAGAAATATTTATTAAAAGATCTGATATCTTACTCTAAAATAAGAAGCGACTGTCTGTGTTTTCATGCTGGTTGTCTCTCTTGGATGATGTCCACTATCTCCTGCTTCATTCTATAAAGATGAAGAAAAAAAAATTACACTTTTTATCTCTAGTTAGCCTGTAGTGCCCTTTCCAATGCCCCAAGAAAGCACCCCTCAGAGAAGATAAATAATTTAAAAAGTACTCTAAACAGCACAAGTTACACCATGATCACTAGCACAAATCGGTTACACCAATACTTTGCTACACAATACACAAACATTCACACACACAAAGGGCACAAGTTGATAACAGAGCATCTAAGAACTGCCACAAATAACCGGACAATGTCTGAGGTCCTGTCTGTTATTTCACCATCAGTCTTAATTTGCTAGTTCTCTAAGGAATGTGGCTATACTCCACACCAATATTTAAATTTCTCTTTTTGCTACGATACAGCTAGGAAGTAGTATTTTTTTTTCCCTGAAGTTGTTATAGAACTATAGCCAGAAAGAAGGGAAATGTTAGTTTTTTACCTCACGGAAGGAATATGAATTGCACAACACAAAGATATCCAGCTAAACAGAAAAGAAAATAGGAGAGGGAGAAAAACCAAGGAAGGGGTTACTTGCTTACTTTCAACACCAAAACAACTACTGCCTTTCTAGTTTAAATTAGGCTTCAATGCAGAATCACAAAATCATTTTTCTTACCTTTGTATGACTGATTGATTTTTGGGAGGTCCACATTTGGTAACTGATTGTAGTTTTGCTTTTGGTGTGTGCCAGGTTACCTATGGGAAGACGAAAGAAAGCAACCTACCAAAGTGCTTACATCTCATCTAAACTAAAAACGATGCTGAAACACCTTATTCATGCCCCAGTGCAACCATATGATTATAAAGGTCATTGACTTTTTCACAGCATGTCCTCGTTTCCCCTTTAACCCTTGGAATGGAATGAGCTCGGAAGAAGTTGCATGAACATGGAACAGGATGATTTTTTCTCCTTCAGCTCATATGTCACCTACCAGATAAAAAATTAACAAACAGACTGCTGTAGAAGGTAAGAAAGATACATCTTAGAGCATCCATGTGGTTTTACCCTAAGAATGTTATTGTACTATTCTAGTTCTAATGCTACATATTAGTTTAAAAAAAAAGTACTAGCACCCTTCTCTGGCCTTGAGGAAAAGTGACATGGCATGACTCAAGATTATACACCTAAACTCTACACTTCACTACTCTTTCAACCCCATGGTAAAAATAAGGTTGTATCTTTCCACAGAGCTTGCTGGAAACCATCACTGGCCAGTCCTTTCTCTGAAGTGTGGCTGGGTATTCCTGAGAGGCTACTAGCTGACATGGACCAAAACTGTCCCAGGGAGGCATTCTAACCATTAATCAGAATGAGCAGTCCCATGGGAGTTTCAGCTACTGTTCACTGGCTCTTGGTTTACTAGCACAGACAAAGCCTTAAGGCTCTGACTTTGGAATTCTAAATCGAGCAATACCGTCATTATGATGACCTTGAAGGACTAGGTGCATTGGCACGCTTTATGCAGACACTGGTCTTTTCAAGGAATAATGAAAATTCTGCTGGGCTTTCCATCATGTCTCTCTGTGTTGATAAACTCTAAACATTGCTGCACACTGCCACTGCTTCTGCTAATAACATAACACCTCTGGGATCTCCCTCTCCACTGGGAGAGCCTATATCTCTCTGTGCATAGCTACTATCAGGAAGAGGTGGGTAAGAGTCGGAATAACAGCTGCAAATACTTGTCATGGTAATGCCTCAGGCATTGTGTGATGATATCAAGGGCTAAAGCTCCCTGGGGTTCAGGTGAATATCCCAGGGTGGGAAGAAAAAGAGGATTACTCACAGCTAACTTTAGCTATCTGAAAGTGAGGTGTCTACAGGATCCCTGCTGTATTCAGTGGAGAGAGACACCTTCAGAGGGGGTTTTTCCCATCCCAAGAGAAACACCTGAGATAGGCAAGATGGGCTGGACTTTGGGTAAACCTCTACTATTACTCCGATTCTAGATTAATAACATAGATCAGAAACCTAACTTTTATTTGGCTGTGGTTGGATGGTTTGGGTCAGTTTTGAAAGGCTACATGCAGCATTTCACAATATTTAACAAGAAGGCTAAATCAGCCTTCAGAGTTATCTTGCAAAACATTAAGACTTGGGATCAATTCTTGGAACCATTTGGACGCTTACTTTGACTCTTTGGAAATTATAGTTTAGTGTATAGCAGATATCAACAAGTCAAAAAGTTCAGGCAAGGACATTGAGCTCTGTGCTTTCCCAGGAACACTCACTTAAAATAAAACTTCAAGACCAAATTTTGCATTCTATTAGCAATGCTTCCTTTGTAAAGAACAGAAGCCTTGCCAAAACCTCAGCTTCTGTAAGTTATGATAACATTTTCATTCCCATTAGGCTCTTCCAATTTAGCTTTTCTATTCTTCTAGAAATACGTCTCCCATGTAGTTGCACAAGAAAGTAACGTTGTAAAGTACTTACTGTATGGCATCAATGCCATCACACAGGGAGTACTACAACACAATAACAAACTGGTTGTAAGGAGACTTACCCATCATCCTGAAGTGGAAGGTAGCACGCTTTGCAAGGACATAGTTCAAATAAAGTGCAACTTAGGAGTAATTTCTGTGGAGCCAGTTTTATTCCTTCACCTCAACTTCTGAATTCCTTGAGGAATAGCTTACTACTAGGACCCCATCATTTACCTATTGTAAAGGGCTCTTAAGACCGAGGAAATAGAGGAGTGTCTTCTCACTCTTGTTAGGAGCCCCAACCTCTGTTCTCTACCACTTGGAGATAAATTGCACTGAGGCAATTTATATATCCCCTGTCCAAATCAGGCCAGTCACTTACCTGACCCCTCCTGTTCAGTCCTCAACTCAAGAGATGAACTCCACTCCCTGTCTTGATCCCCTACCCTGAAGAGAGGGCCCTGAAAGAAGTCTCTACCACTTCCTTGGCACTTGACCAGACCAATCTCTCCCCTGCAGCTTGAGATGGCTGGGGCTCCATTCAGTATAGATTCTATGGTTGAAAAGTTAAGCCACCAAGCGTATAATGTCATCAATTAATGGTCATATGAAACTTAGCAGTGGTCATCACGAAGGCTAGAGAAAGTTAAGAAGATCACCACAACCGCAATACCTGTTTTTGTGAGAGGGTGGGTTACCAGCTGTCGCGTCAGGTTGTTTTCAGATGATCGCAGTAGCAGCACAATATCAGCTGGCAGAGTATCTCTATTTTTGGCTAGGAATCCACTTGCATTATATAGAACCTGTTTAAAAAGTACATTTATACATCTTCTTGGGTTTTGAAAAGTAATGGTAAATTCAAGCTTTCTGGAATAGGGCTTTTAATATATCAAGATACACAAATAGTTTTTCAGCCATCAGGCTCACTCTTGCTTACAGTCTTGATCACTGAAAGTTCAAACTTTTCAATACTGAGATACAATGCAGATCACTAAAAGCAAATCCATCATTTCAAAGTAGCTTGAGGCATTTATTTTTCTAATGCAGATATGTTAATAGCAGTTTTAATTTGTGTGGATTTCTCACTAGGACAAGTGTATTGTGGTCCTCATTTACACCAGTACATGTGTAAATGCACAATTAACAATGCACTTGATTTCAACCACATCACAAAGGATTACCCATATGACTGTACAATCTTTCTATGCTATTCATATTGTGCTGTACTGGACCCAGCACTTAACACTCTTACTAGGGATCTCTGTATTAATTGTAGAGGAAGTTTGCAGAACCACAAACCACATATTTACAATTTAAATCTCTCTAAAAATTCCAAGCATGGTGTACCTAACTCAAAATGTAACTTCAGCGTTCTATCTGAATGATAGTCTAAGGGATTCACAAGAAAACTTGACCTGTCAAGAAGGGTAGAAGATACCAGGATGCTTAATTTAGAAAAATCTATCACAAAACAACTCAGCAACAGTCTTAAATGATGAAAAAGACTTGTAAAGGGAGAGGAAATAAATTGTTTTCCAGTTCCACAGGAAACTGGACTAGGGGTAATGAATTTACATGACAGCAGTGGAGACATAAGTTAGCAGAAGAAAATTCCTAATGAAAGAGCTTGTTGAACACTGATGGGGCACTGGTGTAACCCCCATCTTCAGCGGCTGGTAACAGGAATGGTACAGGGAGACCTGGCTTTCTGCTCCTTGCAGTGAGTTATGCTAGCCATCTTTGTAGCCAGCTGTCTTACATAAGGGGTAAGTTATCTTCCATCAGCTGATGGGCTGTATTTGTCTCCACTACTGCACAGACCCAACACGGGTTCCTACGTGAGACATCAGTGCTCACTCTTGTACCCTTTAAAGGAGCTCAGAAGGAGGTGGGAGCTCCTGGTTTCCCGAGGCAAGGTTCAGGTGGCCAGTGTCATCTTGCTGCAGTGTAAGAGCAGCTCCTCCTGTGTTTGCACGGCTCGTGCAGCAAGTCACCTTGTCCAGGAAGGCAGGATGCTGCTCACTGAATGAAGCAGGAAGCAGGGCCTGCACTCTCTGTCTGGATGATGACAAAGTACAGAACTAAGTAAGGCTGATGGGGTGTAGGAAGTAGTAGAAAGAATGGAGCTGGGTCCTGGTTAGAAACAGTGGGAACAAGCATGGTGTAGGACTTTGAGGAACTAAGGGGAAGAGCACTGAGTTACATCACATACCAGTTATGTTTTGGGTCTTCTATAATACAGTCAGTTCATTTACCTGGTGACATTTAAGAAAAATACATTCCTGCTATTGCTTTTTTTTTTTTTTTAATGAGGGATAATAGCTTCTTAATTTAGTTCTGATGTGTAAAACATTCCCAACATACCCATGTCTGGACTGAACAGATGATTGTTGAGAACCAACCTAGGTGACCTCTTCTACTTCCTTCCAGCCCTACCATTCCACAATCCCCAACTAATATCATCAGATGTCTTACCTTTCCTGCATAATGATAAATTCCAAAGGTTAGATCAACTCTTTTGGGTCTCCAAAAATATTTTGACTTCAAATTATCTTCAAATTTTTCTGGAAGGAAACACACAGTTTATCTTACTGGAGTTACTGTACAAATCATTCACTTCTGAAGCTGTATCCCTCCAAGGATATTGCCTGACTTTTCAGCCAATGCAGAGGCACAAAACAGACACTGATGTTTTCAAGGACAGAGACACCATAATGGTCTTGTAACAAAAGACACTGGATAGAGAATATGGGAGCTCTTGAACAAGTTACTTCCTTTGTACCAATTTTTTAATGTGTGACCTCAGAAAATCATGGAATCATAGAATCATTACGGTGGGAAAAAAGTATAAGATCATTGAGTTCAACCCTTAACCCAGCACCACTGTGTTCACCACTAAGCCATGTCCCCAGGTGCCACATCCACATACGTTTTGAACACTTCCAGGGCTTGCCTCTCCAAGATTTAGATCTAAATATATGAAATAATCTTTCCTAAGGATTTCTTGAGGAGTTGTGAGGAAAAGTTCACTGATTGATTGAGTGCTTCCATACTGCAGACTAAAAAGTATGAGGACAGAAGAATAACAAACGCATATAATTGCTTTAGCATGGGCATTGTTACTGGGTGTTATTAGGTTTTCTGATTAGGTGTTGGCTAAAACTGTAATCTGACACTTTGCATATTCAAAAATGAGTAAAACAAGGATTTATCTGCACAGAAATACCACTGAAATAACTAAGTCAATGGTAACTGCAACTACTCAACAGCACTGAAATATTCAGGATCTGAATTACAATGAATTTAGGTGTTTTAATTTTAATTTGTGAATAGAAAACACTCAGAAAACACTCAGGAAGCATAATTTGCTGAAAGGCACTGAAGCATGTGTGCAGTCATTACTCTTAAAAAGTATTAAACTTCTTGTTCAGATACTGCTCATCAAAAATCTCAGAGTTGAACATGACTCAACTTTGCAAACAGTGTTCTTGGTCTATAAACCTAGAGTTTTAACTCAGTTTGATCTTTACTTTTCAAGCTCTGCAGCAAAAAGTTCTTGAAGGCCGGGGAACTTGAAACCTGGATTAGCAGCTTAGGTTCATTTGTACTCTTGATGTTTCTCTATGAACTTCAAGGACACAACCATTCCTGCATGAATGACTCCCTCAAACACACTGTGACACTGAAATGGGGGCTCACTAAAAACATAACTAGCATGTAATCCAAGCTGTATATGCCAAACAGAAATCTAACAGAGGACAAGCTGCAAAACTGTGAACCATATACTTACCTACAAGTGTCTGATCTGTTGCTTGTGGGAATCGACTTTCCTCATCCAGCAGAGACAATAAACCCATTGGTTTCTGCAGGAACATATCTAGGAGGGGCCTGTTGTCCTCATATTCTATAACTCTTGCATCAACACCTTCGTAAAGGTATTCATTCTGCAGCAAGAAACAGAAGGCATGCTTTGTCTGTGTATACAGAACCACTTCAGAAAATAATTCACAAACTGTCAATTGTAGCAAATTAAAACTACATTGAGAAAGTATGCCTCAGGGCTAAAGACATCAAGGTTTTGCAGAAACAAATGTCAGATGGGATTTTGGTTTTGAATGTGTAAGTTCAATACTCCTAGGGCATATTTGGTAAAGTAAGATACTTTACAGGAATAGCAAGAATTAAAGAAACAGAGTTGAAGAAGATAAAGTATAGTGTTTGCAAATAGAGACCTCAAGGCCTATATATTTCCTTGGTCTGAAATGTAGAAAATTTCTTTAACATTTAGAGCTATATTTACATTCCCAATTCATTGCTCAGATCTAAGTGATGGCTAAGATTTACGAAAGTGACTATAGGTTACAGTGGCTTTATTTGTTTGATCACCCTCCTCAAACATGTGGAAAAATTCTTATGTGGAGAAGAAAGGTGCACATACTTTCTAAAAATTAAAGAATTGTGTACATACTTCCTAGGAATTAAATAAATTGCCTCAGAATTGCCTCTAACACATTTTCACTCCTTTTAAAGAACTAGGGAAAGCTATTCCTCTAGATTTAAAAACAACAGAAAAGCTGGTGGGGTGAACTTTTTGGTTTGCTTTTTTTGTTTGGTTTGGTCTGGCTGGTTTTCTTCTGAAGACGGAAGATATCTCTGGATTCCTCCAGACTAAGAACGAGCAAATAACAAATGTGTCCACAGTGTGTTGCGATGGTTTTACCTTGAATATAATTTAGATTATAGCTGGAGAACACAAGAATGACCTTCCTTAATCCTTTAGCAGGGCAGAGGCCAGCTGTAGATTTACCAGGAGAAGGTTGCTCTGGGGACTGCCATCCCCCATTATTTTTGCCTGCATTAGGTAAAGCAATAGCAGTTATCTACGACACAGCGATCCTGTTTGTGCCAGGGCTGTCTTCAGTCCTGTGCAGGCTGTACTGTGAAACACAGACTTAAGCCTTTTGATCTACTTCTAAAATCATCCCTCTGCCAAAGGATAGGACTTTGTAAGTGTTGTATTCATGTATGGTGTTAACATCACAATTTTGCTATCCTGAATTCATTGTGAGAAGAGTGTCACAAAAATGAATGATGGCTAATATTAATGAGTTCAAAGACCTTTAACCTTGGAAGACCTCTCCTTATGTGTCATTCACTTGCATCAGAATGAGTGAAGAAGGTAATACATTGAGCATTTAAAAAACAAGTTCACTTTCATATACAACAGAATAGCACCTATTTCATACCTCTTAATCTCAGAGAAACAGCAAAATAGGCCTAAAATCAATATGACTGGTCTAAAAATAAAGGCACAAATAAAGATCTACTGATCCATTTGAAAGTGGACACAAAATATATACCTAAACCCTTCCGGTATCCAGATTGATCTAATTTCCCAGGACACTCTTCACTCTAAGGATAGGTTATAATTTGGTTTATATGCCATACAAGGGTGTAATCACTAAGAATCTCTCCTACAGCCCCATGAGGGCTCCTCGTTTGAGACGCTTAACATGAACCTTATTCATGTCTCCCCTGAAGCAGTGGACAGGTGGAGTTTTGCATTTTATTTTAATCAATGACCTGAGTAGCAGGACAAGACAGGAGAGTAATAAATGTATCACTGATATAGGCAAGAAGTTAATTATATACCTGTAGGAGCTGGTGGCAGAAAGGGAATGAGTCTGTGTTATCTCCCAAAGATAACAAAGGAGTAGGGGCAGCTTAACTGAGGGCTACAGCTGCACTGACACACAGATGTTCATGGAACCAGCTGTTACTGCTTAGGATTATCTAGAGTACCCTTATCAAGGGGACAAGAGGAAGAGATTGCTCAGGATGAATCTATCAGAGGAGAGTGTTTCTGTGACACTTGGGCATCCTCAAACAAGCTCTCACAACCAACCTGTCTAGTGATAAACTTTTTCCAACTTCAAATGCTTGCCAGAGAGGCAAGAGAGCTGATAAAAGTGTTCTCCTTGAAAAAGAAAGGAACTCTCAGTAGCTGTACTGTTATGCTGTAACAGCAACATCTGCTCCCCTCCCTGCCCAGCCAGCACGCAGGGCCTGACCTCCAAGCCTACAATGTATGTGACCAATCAGTTTGTGTCTTTTGTGTTTTGACAACTGAATGAGTGTCAGCCCTGACAGCTCTGGTAATGCTGCCATCTGCCCAGCAGGATGTGAAGGAGTTCACTCCATCACTTCCCATGGGCTCCTGAAGGACAGCTGATAACCAAGCCAGGCACCAGTGTGACAGATGACTCAGAAATGATACTGTACTACATTTTCTTATACAATACTGGTTTCAACCACATCATTACAAAAAGCAAGTATAAAAGCTTTAACGATGGACATCATAAAATCGTAATGAAATAGGTCTTATTTGAATTAATAAGACGAATCAGCGACAGGATTTTGTAATCCCCCGTGATGTTTTGTGACAAGAAAGCTCCGCAAAATAGCTACTTCTTGAAATTCTAAAGCATAATCCATTAGAAAGTATTCCTGTGGATGGTATGTCAAAAGGAATAATTGAGTTACACTATTAATTGGGCTCCCATCTCATCTTACTACTGCATGGTATCCTTTCTATGATCAAAACTAGGTAACATTAGTTTGTACCACCTGGTTTCAATGGTAACAAAAGAATTACTAAATGCATTAGGATATGGTCTTCATGTTTAATAAAGTAATGCCATTTTGCTGAGAACATGTTATGATGACACCTTTGGTTTAAATGTGGACACCAGAGACTTACTCAGAATCAACCTTTTCCAGCTGAAACGAGAAGATTAAATTGTCATGAGAATGTAAAATAAATATTGCATACATTTAATGCAAAAAGTATTATCCTTTCAACTGACAGCAAACTTGCTACTTTCCAAAATGTTTTAGCTATCTGCCATTACACCTTTTTATGGGGGAATGACAAATCAGAAAGGAAGGGGAAGGCTGTCTTGCTGGAGAACGTGACCTGCAGATCATGGAGCTGACAGAAATTAACTTACATCAGTACCTAATATGTAAGGCAAACAACTTGAAGGGCAGCACCAAAGGTCCAAAAGTTCTGCTTTGCTTTATATTAACCAAAAAACCCCTTGTGCCAGCAGGACTAAAAGCAGTGACTAAGTTGAGAGGCCAGATTCTCTCCCCAGTCAGTAGAGAAAGGGATATATCTATTTGTCTCCATTGGCTACTGGGAATCTGCAGTGTCTTAAACTATACACCCACTTCAGTCTTTCTGTTAAATTAGGGAAAGGAGATTGCATTCAAGCCTAAAGGTCTTTATTCTTAAATGCAAACATTAAGTCAACAATAAAGAATAAATTCCCTTAATTCTGACTCAAGTTCTCCATGTTGGCACACAGACACTCCACTCTAGCTGACACCCTGAGCCTCAGGTTGTGACAGCATCACTGTTCCTTCCTTCTACCCCTGCCACGACTGAGGCCTTGTTTTTGTAGACCACACTTCCAAGGGAAGCAAAACTGTGAATGCTTTTCAGATTCAGATACAGAAAAGAGACCACTGACAATGCTAAAGCCATGTCAGGTTGGGCTAATGGAAAGTCAACACAGAGGTCTTGGTGACTGCTGGCATCAGCATTCTCGTAAACATAACTTCTGTCTTTTAGAGTTAAAGACACAAACCCTTGCACATAAAGTCATTTGTAAAGTCAGGCAGATACATCAGCAAAGGGCAGAGGTCATGCTAATGTTTGTTTTTTGCAGCAGTGATACTTTTTATTTTCATTTACCATTAAAGTACATTACAGGTGTCAACACAGGAGAGTCCTTACAGTGAACAGAATGAAGCCACCTGCTTTCTCGAAGGCTGCTTTTGTGATGTAAAACTGGGACGACCACATAAAAAATAAGTGAAAAGTGATGTCTTATAATGACTGTGAATCATACCACAAATCATTCTGTGCCTTTGGGTTGTAATGCAGAATAACAAATTTCTCATTTCCCGTCTCTGAAAGGGGGAGGTTTACACCCACACTTGCATGAACTTAATCTATATAGCTCATTCTGCACTGCTGTAGTAATATCTTTGGAGACTGCTACAAGATAATATAATGAAGTTTGATATAATCTGATGTAGTGGTTTGATGTAAATTAAGGTAGACACTCACTTGGTTTGCATTACAAGCTGGATGTGGACACTTGTAATAGAAATATTAGGACCGGTATTAATGAAATATGAATAGGAATGTATGTATAAGCACCAGAAAAGAGAGTCTTAAAAGAATGGCAGTGTGATAGCCTGTAATTTGAAGGAAGAATATTTGTTCATAACAGTAAAACTGAGGAAAGAATTGCTTGCATCAAGAACAGAAGGTCTTCACTTACATAAAAACACAATGCAGAGTTAGTGAGTGGAACACCCTCTAAACCTGACAGCAGGAGCATGACTGTGAGGTTATAGCAGATCATACACAATTTTCCTATAAGCCCACCAAGGAAATGGACTGTAGGCAGAAAGATGTATATATTCCAAACAAGTAAAGCCAGATAATGACCTTGCCTAAAGATTATGGATGCTGAAGTAAATAAGGGTTTGAGGCAAAGAATGATTGCTAAAGGCTGTAAAAGATATGTCCAAAAACTATTTCAGCATGAAGAACCTAACAGACATTATGAAGACTTGCCAGCTGGTGTCCATTATTCTATATGTCACTCACAAATTATCTTGGCCAGACCACTTGAACACACACACACACATCGTGGTGCATTCTATGTGTCTGTGAGTCAATGAAATCTAGGAGAGAATGAATGGAAATAGGTAAAATTGACGTACTTAAAGATTCTTTAAATAAAGATCACCTTCCCCTGCCATAGGGTCTGTAGTTGTACTAATTTCCTACAGGGAGAAATGGTCAAGCTATATATTGACAAAATAAGAAGTTAATTTTTCCGCTCATCTTCTCAGTAGAAGAATAACCACCCTGACCACGCTGCAGCAAGGCATATGCAAGAGAGCAAACTGTTCCTACTACACAGTGACACCACAAACCTCTGCATTAATATAGGTCTGGCCAAAAACTTCTGTACTGGGATACCCAGAAATAAGTAAAAGCAGATTACACTGAACTTGACTCTAATTAAAAAAAGAGAGGGAACATTAAGACAATATTTGGGTGTACAGGAATAGGGCTAGGAAAGCCAAGGCAGGTCCATCAGCAGCAAAAGGCAGCTAGGGAGAATGTAGTCCTGCTGCTGAACAGGTTTGTGGATGACATGGAAAAGGCAGAGATATTCAATGCTTTCTTTGCATAGGTCTTGACTGATAACCCCAGGTCCCCGAGACCAAGGGGGAAAAGTGGAGCAAGGAAGACTTAAGACTTAGCATGGGAGTATCAAGTTAGGGAACATTTAAGCAAAGTGGACATATGCAAGTCCATGGGACCTGGGCAGTGCCTGGGTTCGACAGGAGTAAACATTGCTGCTGCAGTCTGTGCTATTTCCATCTCCCAACTGTTAGAAACAGCAATAGCCAAGTGCCCTTCTTTTGTGAACTTGTGTACTTTGGAAAGAAGATGCCTAAGTAATTACAGTAGATCGAGTTAAATTTTCTCTGACTTTTAGATGATATTAAAACCAAGGAAACACTTGTGTCGATAATCTTGCACATAAATCTAGAAAACCAGCTACAAGATACAAGACTGCAAGACAACATTCCCTGAAATAATTGGAAAGAGGATAAAACATTGATCCATTGAAAAAAATTTGCCATATTACACATAGGTATATGCACCTCTAGACCAACACGCATGTACATGCATGTACACACCTGCATACATGGACACATGCCAAACTTGTACCTGTCTCATCCTTAAAACAAGCAGTGATTAACACTGACAAAATACTCTGTTTCTACTAACTATTAAAATTACAATTCAGGAGAATTTTCATCCCTGTATCATAAACACCAATACTTTCAGTAACACAGCAGAAGTAGAATTTCACCTACAGTTTGAATTCTGACTGTTCTGCCATAAAGAATTCTGAAATATTTCAACTTTCAGCAAGATCAATTTTTTTTTCCTGAACATGTTATTTCTTCAAAGAACAATACTGAACAATGATTTAAAGGTGGTTAATTTAAGTCTCCTGGAATTATTTATAAAGTTGAGATGATATTTTTTGAGGTTTTTCCCTCTCCTCTTCAATTTCATAAATTTTTATATTTACAATGGCATTCCTTTTCTCTGCTTTACAATAAATTATTTGATTAAATCCATCATTATTTAGCTGAGATGATCTAGTTTCTCAATAAGAACAAAATAATTGTCAGATTTGCAGTTTTTAATAATGGAATTTCAGTGTTCATTAAGCTTATTAGTAAACTATTATGAACATTGCACTTTCAAAAATTTGGTACCACTCATTTACTTTTTTATTAGAGAATCATACATTACAACACTCATTATTCCTCAAGAAAACAACATTGCATTTGCATCGATCAGATTATCACAGTGTTATGTTGCTTAGATACTGTAAGTTTCAAATTTAATGCATTTTATGTTGGTATTTTACTTGCAAATAGCAAACACTGCTTCATGGAATACATACTTAAAAACCATTTGTTATAATCTGCTATTTACAACCTATTCTGGAGAAGGAACAACGTAGTTTCTTGAGACAAGAAACATTACATATGTTCATATGTACTAAAGCTTTATCAAAATAATCAACACATACCTGTTCCCAGGCAAAGACATGTTGATTGAAGTAGAACTGAATTTGTTCATTGGCAATGTTGATACACAGTTGTTCAAAAGAATTCTTTTTGAAATTCTCAAAGCCAAAGATGTCAAGAATTCCAATGTTCAAGCCATCATCGTTTTCACTGCGAAGATGAAATATACTTTCCATTGTTGTATCTTTATTTTACATTAACTACCTTCATTACTATTTCACAAAAGGAAATCGTGGGCCAAATCTGAACACCAGTTACACAGGATAAGTTTGGCTGAACCAGATATCTCTTAAAATGACAAAAATTGTTTGTTTGAAATACAATAAATGCAGATCAATTCAAAGATTACTGAATATGCAAACCAGATGTACTGAATCACACAACAACCAAGTAAATTGCTAAGTGAATAGGGGATTTACAATTTTATTTTTACACTAATATTTGTTAGTAATTATTCTAAAAAGCTGACTATGGTACAGAAAGAACATACAGTTCTTTTTGTTTCTCTTGTAATAACACAGGTTTTACTAACCAGCATTGTGAAATTAAAGACTGTTGTCATTAAGTATTATTTCTTCATATTATTTACTCATAACAATTACAATTGCTTAGTTTAACATTAAAGTAAAAAGAATGACTAGCTAGACCTTTTATGCAGCTAAATAACTAGTTTATGCACTGGGATGTGGTATGCATTTAAATTACCAATTAAATTCCAGAGAAGCACTGGAAAAACTTTGATATTTTAAGTAGGGCATACTGAAGATGTGTGATCACTTCTGCAACTGGAAAAAAGCTCTAATATTTATTTGCTGAAGCAAAAAATTAGGAGGATATAATTTTATAACAAACTGAGGCTGACATTAGTGTCTTTTCTAGGCAAGTAAAATATAAATCACGTTCTTTCTATAAAACCTCTTTGAGGGGCTATCTGTAATCATTTTTAAAATAAAGATTTAGGAAATCAGAAATTAAGAATCAGCCTCAAAACACTCACGAATAGCACTTAAACCTCTTTGTGAAGTCCATCTCAAAAAAGGAAGCATTTCATTATGGAGGAATCTGAATTTGGTGACTATTTCATCTGTCTCAAAATTACATTTTTGATGAATAGACTGCTAAAATTTATCTGTCCCATTCCTTTTTCAGAGCTAATTACATAAAAATAGAAAATGCAAATTATTTCACTGCCACAAGATCAAGCAAAAGTTGTTTGGGGTTTTTTTACAGTGAACATTTCAGGTTGAATTTTCTCCCTCCTCACCAGCATAATAAGTTAGTATTCAGTTTGAAAAGGGCTTTATAACAGACAAGTGAGAGGCACACAGGCTAGAAGTGCTGCCCCATCTATCATGGATTGTATCCTATCATTTACTGATTAAAATTCTGTTTGTTGTTGCTCTGCTGTAACCAAGTACTTAAAAGTTTAGACAAATTTTAGGATTGCAACCTTGGCTCTCCTCTGAGGTTTATGAAGAAAATAATCCAAGAAATCCAGATTTGCAAACCAAAGCTATTTGTTATTGATATAGTGTTTAAAATGTCACCTTGTAAGTGTAAAGTGTGGACAATACCTTCAGTAAATGTGTTTGAAAACTATTCCCACACATATATGAAACCATGCTCATAACAAGTGACAAAAGCAACAGCATCAGTGTAAATAAGGGCAGACTTTGACCTACATAATCAACATGATGAATATCAAAAGTTTACGCTGAAAAAAATACAAAAGAAAAAGTAGCTAGTATGTAATTTAGAAAGGGTTAAATGAGTAAAGATCAACAGGAAAACACCAGATGCTTTTGCCAACTATATCTACTGTATTTTCACTATTTACTATGAACAGGACGAAACATTTTTGACGTGGTAGTATCATAAACAAAAAGGTAGCAGAGAAAAAGAACTTAACCACACTGAAGGCTCTAGTGTAGACAATATTATTCCCACAGAAAAAATCTCTCTTTATTCTGCAAAATCTTCTTTTACCTTAAATGTTTGTCAGGTTTGAGTAAAGTGTTGATGCGATTGACTATCCAGCTGAAGAGGCGCCCATACAGCGCTTTGGCCATGGCATCTCTGACATCAGTGGCTTTTTCCACAGTGTTGGGACGAATAATTGTTTCTCCTCGAGTCACCACACAGTGAGAGGTGAGTGCCTCTTGCAGTTCATCTGCCTGAATACACAGCAGGGATGCGCCTGGGAAGGAATATCACAGGCATAGCTCAGAGACAGATTTTGGAAGGTAAAGCAGGCATTTTTGCAATCAAAGCTGCAAGTGCAAGGCATTATGAATAAGGGCCAAATCGAAGGCTTGAACTAGGACTAATGAGGAATTTTCACACCAAACAAGTGTCATCACCTAATTTAGTCACCAACCTTCCTATCTGCCACTGCAAGTCAATGAGTAAGTGATTCAAAGCAGAGGCTTTAGGTTCTAAATTCCTTTATCAAGGAATTTACAGTCTACTGAGAAGCGCTAGTGAATCTAGGTGACTATGTAAGAAGTATCCAAGTTGTGAGGTGTGAATACCCCTCTCAGTAATAACCCACTCATACAAGCCACTGCTGTTCTCCTTTTGCTCCAAAAAAAGGGTGTTTCTTCCCCAGTTCCACAATATTTTTCGGTGGCAACAAAACATGTAAGAAGATAGCGTGAAGACTTCATTATCTCCCCAGGTGTAATTACTGAAAAGGTGTAGCAAATTTCTTGAGAATCTTTGCCCCTTGGCCTCCTCCACTTGCCAGCAGCTTATAATGTAAGGCATCCCTTCCAAAGAATTAGTGAGCCGTATTTCAACAGGCACATGTGGGGAACAAGTAATGAGCAGCTGAGAAAGAAACTGGGAAAAAACTATTCAATGTCTTAATGATGTTCTCCGTCAAATGTTCAAATAGCCTTGGAAAAATTCCAAAAATTTTTTCAAGCATCTGCAGTATTAGTCATGTTTCCTGTATGCCAGTGAACTGGTTAGTCAAATAAGATGCATAACATGGAAAATTTTTTCTTTTTGCATTTGAATTCAGGTGGGCTTAGAATTAATCTACTTTCAGTTTTTAAATATTCTTGCAGAATTTCCATGTGAATACAGTTTTCATTGATACCTCTCTTACAATAAAATAAATTTGCTAAGAAAACACTAAAGAAAAACCATGTTAAATCAAGAAAAAAACACTCACAATTCTCAAGGGCTACTGGATTGGAAATGTTGCTCTTGTCAATCATATGTTCAGATACTACTGCAGAAAATTCAATGTTACCCACATTTAAAATGGCAGCCAGGACACTGTACACACTTCCAAGTTCCTGAAAAGTATATTAAAAAAATACAATACTTAATAGCCAGGTAATTTGCCTCTATGGTTTGTGCGATGGGCACATGCGTGTGTGCTGTTTCCTGTTGTCTGCCACGTGCCCACTACTTTTAGGAATGCTGTTCTCAGCAATTAGTCCTATTCTGTACTTAGCAAAGTCTTTCAAGGTTAAGACAGTCAAAGAGGGCAAGACAAACCATAGCCTAATGTCTCTTCCACACTTGTTGACAGGACAGGATTGGCATAAAGTAGGGAAAGCAAAAACTGTGGTGTGCATACCCTCTTACACAGAAAGAATTCAGAGGTTATTTATATCAACCCTTCACCGTGTCTGCAGGTGCAAACATGTCTAAAAATTGAATTCCTAGATCAACAAAAATATAAAGAAATCTGCATCTATGTTTCTTGCATCATGGAAAAAAAGGTACTCCAAATAATAGGTCTGTATCATCTCCCACCAATGTCATCAGAAAAAGTTTCACTGGGAGAGAAGTGAGGCCTCACATCTCTGAATTGACAAAGCACTTTACCCTTCAAAATGTCAGTTAGGAACTCACCAAAGCATCTTAACATGGACTTTGCTTAAACAAATTTAGATCTCAAATTATTTAGGAGGTTCTGCCATGGTTTGATAAGGTGGTGTTAGGACATAGGTTGGACTTGATTATCTCAAAGGTCTTTTCCAACCTCATTAATTCTTTGATTCTGTGAACAGGGACTCTGTCTTGAAAGCTGTTATTACTCTGGACAGTGAAGTGATAGATGCAGTAAATTATTTTAAGTATGTATACATGAGAAAATAATACTTGGAATTAGTAAAATAATGCTTTCATTGCAGATTTGACTTAGATTTTACCTGCAAATTTTCATCTGAATGGTGAATGTTTATCCTTATACCTGATGATCTGAGTATTTTTTACTCAGAAAATGCTAGGTGTACCTGTAAAGCAGACTAGGAGTCTGTGACACTATATTTTGAGGCATACAGTACTAGTGTGTTTTATAAATAGCAGGTTAAAAACTTTTGAAGTAGTTTTATAAGAAGCAGTTTTGCAAATCTGATTGTTATTTTATAATGATGAACTTTTTATAATTGCATAGCATTTTATCTATATTATTCAATAGTTTACTGGTACCATGTCAAGCATCATTTACTCAGATAAAATCACTAATTGCTCTAGAATACTTGAGCTTGTTTTCAACACTTTCGGAAGTTAATCTAGCAGTTAATAAATAGTGATTCCAGTGACAGCAAGACAAACTGGATAAGCTCACTCTAAAAAATTATTCTGAGGATAATTGGCACACAGTTTACTTAGGATTAAGCAATCAGTTTCATTTTAAGCTTAGGGACACAGTCGAAATGCAAAGAAATGGATAGCTTAACTTCTGCCATCATGCTGTACAATATGTATAGCTGCTGACATTTTTCTGCCCTTTTCCAGTGCGTTTGAAATCTGGCTTGATCTGTCTCATACAGCATAATTATTGTTCCCCTCAGGCAGTCCTTTCTTATTAATTTTGCCATGCAGCCTGAAACAAACCAGTGTGATTTTAAGACAGGGAGTACTGACAGCAGTTACTTTTGAAACCTGTCAGTCAGTTAAAAGCAAATTTCAAAGAAATAAAGCTTTCTTCAGGTCTCAGTTTTAACTGGAGTGGAGATTTTTTTCTGTCCATGGCTTTTAGCTAATAAAACATTGAACATTCGTATATAGAAGCTCCTCTGCATTGGGATGAATGTCAAAGCTTAAGGCTGCCTTACTGAAAAGTGAACTTCGGAATGGAATTCAATGTCCTTTTCTCACTGAAAAAAATTGTCTTTGCACATGTATCTGATATTAGAACCTCAGCGGGGGAAGAAGGCTGTTCCTTCACTTTTACAAGCACAGCCTCAGACAGGCTAATTCACCCAGAGGAGGATGTAAGGCAGGCTAACATGGCTGGGGCTCACAAGTAGCCACAAGCAGATTGCCCATGGCACTCAGCCTGCTTCTGAAATTGCAGGGTTCTACAGGTAGGTAATTCTTTGCAGATTCAGCTCACAGTGGCTTGCTGAGTTAATCAAGTGAAGATCCATGCTAGAACTGCACAATGCAGCCAGTGACCTAGTTCTAACTGCATCTTCAATATCTATGTAAGGCCTCTTCTCGATGATCAGGATTATTGTTTCCACCCGTCCAAGTGAACAAAAGAACTGGAAACAAAAACAGACTTGCTCCTTTTCATGCTTTAAATTAGGACTTATCAAGGTCTCTAGTGCTGTGACAAAACTGCTGTCAGTGCTGAACCGTGAATGTCCTTTCATGCTGCTTCTGGAAAGGTGAAAGCACAAGTGAAAGGATGTGATAGTACAGGTGTGATATTACTAAATGCAGTTGTGAATAACATGTAGAGAAGAAAGAGACCGTGAATGCCACTGCTACTATGACTTAATGAAAAGGGACTATGGAGAAACAAAATAGGTGAATAAATGTGTTCTGTTAGCTATTTCAAATATTTACATTGAGGGAAGCCAGAAATTGTCAACTGAAGTGTGCAATTTTCAGTGAAAAGCTCCTTACCACACACAGTTTTGTCAGAGAAATTAAAACATAACATCCATTCTGCAGCACTAGTGCTGTATTTCACAGATACTATATGGATCATACCTCTACTATTTATATTGTTTATAAATAAAGTCAGAGATAAATGACACTTCTGATGCACCACTTCTCCTATGGTAAAACTAGGGCACAGGATGGGATTTCTTTCCTTTATAAATAGAGTCCTTTTTTATTTTAGTTCTACTGAAGACAGACTGAGGAGAGGGGTTTAATGTCCAGCTGAGCAATGATATGAAATCATGAAGAAAGAACGGGTTCAGTTAAGGTTTAGTGATGAGATTCATCTCCAAAGGGATTTAAGAACTTCATTCAACTTTATCCCTGGAGTTGTGAAAGCGTATTGAGTTCATCAGTACTCAGTTCAACTCAATGAATTTTTAGAACTCTCACCATGGACTTCCTCCTTTAAATTGAGATGAGGCTCATATTCACAGGCCTAGAATTATTGGTTAACAAACAGTTACAACATCATTTTCTATGCATTAAATTTGTTAAAATCTTCCCCTCCCCCCCATTACTCAGCTGTGCTGTGTTCACTCATTTCAAAGTCTTGTTGACTTTTTATTGAGATTTTATTGGTTTATCCATGCATTGAAACCTTACAAATTTAAATGTTACTATATAACAGTAAGTTGACCATGCAAGATCCCAAAACATAAGCACAATACTGGTAAAGGAAGAAAATAACAAGGGAGATTTGAATGCTTTATGTAGGTTTTTCCTGATTAAGGTAGCTGGTAAAGTTCACAAAGGAAAAGGGTTTTCAGCACTCACCTCCAGTGTAAAACCTATGACTTTGAAGCACTGTTCTATTAATTCAAACTGAGACTTATAAAAGCTATTGTTCATGAAATCTTGCACTATTCTGAAATGATCATTTTGCAGATATCTGAAAGAGTCGATGGATACAGAGTTAGAATGTAAATGAGGCTGACAATTCAACACCACATTTCTTAGTAATCAATTTATGCAAAAATAAACCGCATTACCTGGGAGGTCTACATTCTGGCAATTTATAATGTGCCAGTTTTTTCTTTTCTGCGAGACCAGCATAAATATAATAAAAAATATGGAAATTTTTCTCTCCTCTGAAACAACAGAAACAACAAACTGATTTAGTAATATAACCATGCTACATTTATTGATGACACACATACTATTACTAAACATTATTTTAATAACAGGCAAGACTCACACAAACTTACAGAGGACTCTGAAAGAAGCTTTATTACAGAACTTCCTGTGAACACCCTTTTCATGCCATTGTGTGTTTGTCCTGACACTGCCAGGGTGGTTGCTCGGTGCTAAAGCAGCTCAGTGCTGCTCTGCCTTTGATGCAATTGGGAGATGCTGTGTGAGATCTTGCACACTGCTCACCCACCCACATTGAATGGCCTGCTTAACTCCAGTTATTTTAAAAAATTTTCCAGCTGTGGGAGAGGTAAACACTCCTGGTTCACTGAAGGCAGTATGTCTGCTGTGTCCTTTAGTCCTGAACCAAGAAGCAGACTTTCAGCAAAAGGACTTTATGACTTGGCCTGCTTTGCCTAGAAGCTAGATGCCCAAACCTAGGACAGAGGTTTATTACACATTTAAGGTTCCTGTGCTCCTTATGAGAAAGAACTGGATCCTTAGGTGAAAATTTACAACCACGACTGAGCCCTGAGATGCCCAAGTCAGTCACTACTGAATAGGAAAAAGGAATCATGTTCAAACCCCTGTTTCATGCATGAGCTGAGGCCTGTGTCTCAGAAGCACCACTAGATCATGGAACCATAGAATGGCTTGGATTGGGAGGGACCTTAAGGATCATCTAGTTTCAATCCCCCTGTCATGGGCAGGGACACCTTTCACTAGACCAGGTTGCTCAGAGACCCATCCAGCCCGGCTTGAACACTTCCAGGGATGGGGCACCCACAACTTCCCTGGGCAACTTGTTCCAGTGCCTCACCACCCTCACACTAAAGAATTTCTTTCTAATATCTAATCTAAATCTACTCTCACTCAGCTTAAAGCCATTTCCCCTTGTCCTGTCACTACATGTTCTTGCACAAAGTCTCTCTCCATCTTTCTCGCAGGCTCCCTTCAGGTGGAAGGTGGCCATTAGGTCACCCCAAAGCCTTCTCTTCTCCAGGCTGAACAATCCCAATTTTCTAAGCCGTTCCTTATAGGAGAGGTGCTCCATCCCTCTAATAATCTTGGTGGCCTTCTCTGGAATTTCTCCAACAGGTAGAACATATTTCCTGTAGTGAGGACCCCAGAGCTGGATGCAGCACCCCAGGTGGAGTCTCACCAGAGCGGGGTAGAGGGGCAGATTTCCCCCCTTAACCAGCTGTCCACCCTGCTTTGGATGCAGCCCAGGACACGTTTGGCTTTCTGGGCTGGGAGTGCACATGGCTGGGTCATGCCCAGAGCCTCATCCACCAGCATCCCCAAGCCCTTCTTGGCAGGGATCTTTGACCCATAACCCTCTATAAACAAATCCTGCTAGATGTTCCAAAATGGAAAATGAGCAAACAAACAAAGAAATAAGCTACAATACTAGAGGAAATTCAGAGGAAGTAAATCCAAGTTATACACTTAACACAATACTCCAAAATCCCACAAAGAAATGTATAACTGAACTATTAGAAAGTTTTCAATTCTTTGCACATTCTTATTTTATATATCACATGGGCATTTTTATAAGATTTGTTTAAATCACCCAGGAGGCAATGAAAAACATCTGGAGTAGTTTTCAGCTAGCTTACAGATTTATAAGCTATTAATATACAATTAAAAAAAAAAAATCCAGGTACCATATTCATCTTTGTGTTTTGAACCAAGGTGATTTCCTGTATCACAGGCCTACTCTGTAACCCCCAAATTATGTCAAATACAATTTTCATACTTACACTGCCTGGTGGACAACTCTGGATTTTTCAAGGAGGTACTCTGAAATCTGAGCTCCTACTACAGTGCCACCACAAGTGAATTTCATTTCCAAATATTTTCCAAATCTGCTTGAGTTATCATTGATGATAGTGCCTGCATTCCCAAATGCTTCTACAAGGTTGTTCACCTGGAGAATCTTCTCCTGCAGAGTCCTGTTATTAGCCTGGATATGAAAAAGATATTGCTTCAAATTATCAGTAATTATTCAAATATATACATTTTAGGTGTTTTTTTAATCTTCTCATTGGTATTGTGAAGTGTGACATAATCAGGGCAGCCATTCCCATGGGAATTACAGGGAGAGAAAGGCATATATATATATATAAAAAATTAAATCTGTCAGAATATAGCAATCTTCAGAACTAAGGGTGTCTGGAAGAGATAACACACATAATGATAACAATACTATCAATTAATTTCTGTGGTTTCTGTGGTTCTGTGGCTCTGAGATGGCCTATTTGCTTTTAGGATCCTTGTTAGCATCTGGTTACTGCTCCACTGCACCCTAACCATCCATTAGTTTGCTTTCATCTCACCTGGGGCATGCAGAAAATGGCATTTTATTTAGACAGTTACGGTGGCCACTTCTGAGACTATGTCCCACTGACAGGCAATCTGGTTGTAGAAGGATGAGAAGCTAGAAGAGGACTTTATTTAGTACTGTTTGGGTGACTTGAAGACACTCAGTTAAACAGGGAACTAAGTCACAGCCCTCACTGCAGTGGGTACTTTTCCTTGTGGAAACCCCAGCATATTTTCAACTGACCCTAGTTCAGGAGGGAAGAAGGAGCAGATAGACCAGCATCATGTTCCAATGTTCTTTGGAAAATATGCAACAGTCTCACCCCACAACCAATGCCCTGTCCATAGGTTCAGCCCTTTAGGCCCAAGCTGGCAAAGCCTTACAGACACATCCCCTCTGGCACTTACCTTGCCCAGGACAGTGAGCTGCTGAACCAGCAGATGGGCACTTTGTGTCTTGCCAGCTCCACTTTCTCCAGAAATGACGATACACTGCAGAGAACAGAGCAAGACTCTGAGCTCATCGCACATCTCTCAGCCTGGCACAGGATGTAATTATACACCTCATCTATACCTGATCGGAGTTGTATGTCACCATGGACTGATAGCCTATGTCAGCAACAGCAAAAATGTGAGGAGGGTTGGCAGTCCGTTTGGCTCCAATGTACAGTTTGGAATGCTAAGTGTAAGAAAAATAAAAACATTACCACTGTCCTTTAAAAACTTTTTTTTGAAGTTTGGTTTTATTTTTAGATTAGTGTATAGCATGCTGAGGTTTCTAGCACTGATGTTTTCTGAGGGAGCTGTTACTGCACTCACTATACCATGAACCTGTATGCACTTAGTATTATAAGAACTACTAAAAAAAATTAAGTGCAATTTTCTATAATTTTAGCTCTGATTACACTATGAAACTCAATTTATTAGGAGAAAATTTACTGTTATCAGACATCATAGTTCCAACTTATCATTTAAATTTACTTGTGCTTCACTTCCTATTAACATCTCTGCATGATATTGATGTTAAAACATATGATCTTTTCTGTACCTGTAATATCTGATAAATAATAAGCCCAAATTATTGTATCATCAGACTTTAGTATCTTTCCCCTTTTGTATAATGGAGAGACAAATTCCTGTTTGTATAATGGGGAGACAAATTCCCTTTTGTATCATGAGGAGACAGATTCACAGAAGTTAACATTTTACAGGGTTGCTTTGTGCACAATCTACACCACAGACATAAAGACACAAGAAATTAATTCTTTTTGAGTTTCTTATTTCTGTGCTGAAATTCAGCACGTGTTAGGAATGCATGTCCGCATACCCTAGAAAGAACATATCTACTGGTAATTCTGTTTTTCAGAGTAAGCTAAAATAAATCTCAAGAATGGTCTTACCTTACACTTAACATGAATATTTATATTTTAGTGGAAATTGGTGCTAGTTTAAAATAACCAAACCTAAATTTTCACACCTGTGAAGAATAAATATCTATGTTCCGAAATGGATTGACAGCGATGAGAATGTCCCCAACATATGTGTAGATCTGATCCTTGGCATAACCCTTCTGCAACTGTTCCGTTACTGTATTCTGATGGAGAAGGAACAGGAACAATGAATCACATGGGGGAAAAGAGAATACTAGGAAAATGTATAAAATATTTATATAGTTTCAGTGAGGGAGGATAGGGAGGGAAGGTATTTATAGTCAGGAATACAATTGATCATGATCAAAAGCAAGTGAGATTTTCAAACACACTGGCATTTCTAATTTTTTGTGTCCAAACTCACTTTGAACAATATATACTTAGAGATCCCCAAAAGGCTGTAGAAAAAGGAGTTAGTAAGTACTGCTTTCATTCAGTTAATCAGAGGTTTCCATGAGACAGTCTTGTCTACATGTTTAATACTAAAGTTTCATGTAACTTATCAAGCAAGAGCCATATGATTGAGTCCATAACTGCCATTACATCTGCTCTAACATTACTCTCAGTTATGATACAACACAGATGTTCAACTGTTTGGTTCCCCTTAACGTAAACAATGAGGCATCTTTCTGTATTGACAAGCAGTCTCTGCTGTGATTGTTCTTTGCTGATGCAGAGCCAGTTCTCCCTCAACCAAGAAAAAAGAAGGGCCCATTAGTAGCATTCAAATTTCTTGACGTAATTTCCCTCTGCTTCCTCTGCATTCACAGCTGGGTATATAAAGTGCCTGGTTAGGTTTCCAATCAAAACAGGCCAGAGAGCTGAATGAAGAAATTCAAACCAGCCTTGAGACTAATCTGAGGTACATATGAAAATATTTAGGCTCCATACCCAGTGGAACAGAACAACTGGCAGCAGAGGACTACAGAAGGAATTGCTTTCCTCCCTCATCCATCTATTCACAGTGTTGTACATTGTGTCCTGGTTAATACACTTAAAAGCTGAATTCTCAACAGCTGTAGAGGTAATATTTTCTTCATGAGAAAACATAAGGAGAAAATCTTGGTTTTCCATTGCCTTGATAAACTTTTTGGTTTTGAATGCTCTCTTTCCTTTTGGCCAAACCAGATTCATGTTACAGAATTATTTTAGGGGAACTTCTGCCCTTTTTGAAATTATTTCTTGCACCAATAGAAGGTCTCTTGTCTTGCTCTGATGGTGGGGCTATCTAACCTGGAAGAAAAATTTGAGTGGAAGGAAGAATACAGTTCTGAGAAGCTGCTATTCATATGTGAAAGAGCTTTTAAATTGGATTTGATTTAGTAACACCACATAGTCAAATGATGCATTTAGACAGAGGCTTCCTGAGGACTTCCACGAGAATGCTCCACCTCTGAGGAGATGGGATATATTCCAGCTTGTCTGGTTTTTTTGTGCAGTAAAATCTCTTTAGCTTGGATTGTTTATATGTATCATGGTAAAAGACAAAAAAACCCCAAACAGTCTTACTCTTCTGAATACTAAAAAAATGCTTAAACCTGAACTTTGTGCAGTAGCTGAAGTTTGGATTAGCTCAATTAGAATTAACTAAACATCAAGCTACTATAACTAAGCTCTTGGGAGATGGAAGATGTTCCATGAGCTGTCAGCATTATATAGTTTACCAGCTCAAGTGCCACAAGGAGTATTCTGGACTTACAAAGACACAATATACCAGAGAACTTTTACAGATAAGAGAATGTGAATTATAGTCTATGCACAGCCCAGTAGATGAAGAAAGACAGTTTGTTTACATCCACTGATGGCCTCCAAGACCTGCAGATAGTGTGCTGCGGCCTGATTCTTCTTCCTGGTTTTGAAGCCTAAAGCATAAACACAGCAGACTTCCTCTCTCCCTTTTGCCATGTTCCCCTGCTCCTAGTGGACTGATTTTTGAACTTTGACAAACCAGTGATATCTGTATCAGTAATTTTGCCAAAAATTCACCAGCAAACATTGACAGGTCAGAGTCTAAACAGACATAAATTGACCCTCATGCATCTCCACACCAAAATAAGTCAGTGAGAACCCAGTCTGGGAGAGTATGGCAAGCTAGTTTAAGACAACTCTCAGTATTTAAGCAACAGGGATGGAAGGTCTTGGACCTAGACCAATTTCAGGTTAACACACCACTGTGTGCAATAAAATCCAGTGATATAAATTCTGTTTAGTCAATGGTGTTACAATGCTGTTTGGTCCACAGCTGTAACTCCAGAGATTGTTTTAGCTTTGAGTTGGAACCTTTCTGACACAGTAAATCTTACCAAAAATACTTGGCATAAAGTGGTGAAATGTCATTGTACACTTAAACAACTGAAGTTGTGTAAATTCACACAAATTCAGCTACAGTTGAATTTGAAAATCAACAGCACACCATTGTGATTTAATATGTGATTACTCCTCTTCATTAAAATATGAAAAAAGAGGTTCTTACCTCATCCAGTACCTCCAAGGTTGCTAAATCATCTACCTCTTCTTGGCTTGAAACTAGTGACTTACTGTAGTTCCCTTTCTTTGTATGAATACGTTCAAATCTAAAAAAGAAAGAGTTACAATCTCCTGACGTAAGGAAACACAGAGCAGATCTTGCATCTGCAACCATCTTGAAGGCCAAAACATTCCAGATTTCCATTGTTCTGAATTTAAACACACAAATGTTTGAACAGCAGGACAGGAGTCAACTTCTTGGTACAGCACACCCGTACTTGGCAATTCAAAAGCTGTGATCTAATCCCAGAATTACTACCATGAAGAATTTTGTCACTCTATAGATCCCTGCTTAGATCACACCCCTACATCAGCTGCAAGACTGCAGCTTGCTAATACAAGTAAAAAAAAGAACATCTTTATAAAGCATGTAACAGTGAAACTCTGGCACCAACATGCAAAAAGATCCTGATAAAAATTATGAATAGGACAAAACCAGGGGTGTATGATGAAATAGTGTGGCAAAGATGATGCAGACAAAGCACTCAGCATGGAAACATTTCTAGCTTAGTAATGACAGTGCTCTAAAGTCTGGCTGAGATGATCACACTATAGAGCACAGTGCTACAGAACCACTGGGCTAAGTGAAATACATCTTGAACAAATTTTCTTGGATTCACTAGGAAAAAAAGTCATACAAGAGAAGGAAACAAAATTTTAAATATCTTTCTTATCAGGGTTAAACCTCAAGTTTAACTTTAAATTTGTCTTAAAGTTAGATTTCTTTTCTCCTTCAATCGAACAAAAATATCAACTTTATGCAGTCTTATTTTAATTAGCAAGAAAATTCCCAGAGACTTGAATCATTCTTTATCCAAGAGTAAAGGCATTGCCAAATAGAGCAAAAGCAGCACAGAATGCAAGGTTTACAATTCATATTAATTATGCTTGCTTTTATGAGATGAGGGAAAATGAGGGAAAGGGAAACTGGATAAGTAACAGCAGAGTTCACAAACTAAATCAAGCTCAGATGTGTAATAAGGCACAAGCACAGAAAACCTATCAAGCAAATCTGATCTCCTGATATGACCTCACCTCCCTTGATGCCACTGGTAGGAAGGCACCTCCCAAACACAAGGAACACATACCTAAGTAAACTGACACAGTAGGGAAACTGTTGTGTGAAGCACTCACTCCTTACCTTGATCTCAGACAAGACCAGGGAAATTCTTTATTTAATTTTGATATTTGGTTAGATGGCATGGGTAAAAGCAGACAGGTGTTTTCTACGCAGGCAAGAATTTTGATATACAGTGAACAGATGACAGGAGAAAGAGTTTAGTCACACCAAGATGGAAAATTAGAGTGAGTGAACTGATGGGGAAAGCTATGAGACTTCTGAACACCCACCGATTTACTGCATAGTTTAATGGGCTGTATCCGTTCCATGAACATCACCTAGTGCATGAGTGCTACTTCAGGTCATGCTGGCTGTGCCCTGATGAGGGATGTAGGTGCAGAAACTCAAGCAGGCACAGACTTGGTACAATTGCTAACTGCCAGGACTGAAAGGAACTGCAAGAAATGGGCAAATGATGCCCTCCCAAACTGTAAGTGCAATCACAATCTGGATGATGGAAATCCAGACAGAAGTATATTTCATCTGTCACTTCTTTCAATTTCTCTTGTCTCTAACAATCATTCCCTGAGGATGACAGAATGGCCTGTCCTCACCCTGGTGCCAGTAATGGTGCAGTTTCTTCCTCCTTTACACAGGTGCCAGCTACCACTGGAGTCTTTTAATTGTCCACAAAGTAAAGGCAGGAGCTTCACACTCATAGCTGACTAATTCTGCAACTTTAATATCAAGACACAACCATGTAAGACTTCCTTGCAGAAGCTACCATAGTTTCACAGTTTCTGTGCCAAAATTGCAGCACAGTATCCAGTGAGGAGGCTAAGTGACCAGGAAGAACAATGAACCATAGGATTGACAGGATCTACACTGTCCTAGGTTTGACCTATTTTTCCCTTTCCTTTGGAATCCAGTTGTACCACGAGAGGTGTCCTGATAGTACTGTCCTTGCAATAACAGTATGAGACAATTTTTGGTAGCGTGTAGCCCCAGGTTGTATTAAAAAGGATGTGGTAATATTAAGATTTAAATTAACTCCTCAGCCTTGCATAATCTGCCGCTGGTTGATTTGCATTTACCAGCTAAAAGACATTACTGAATCCAAAGTCAGAGATGCAGGCAATATCCTACTCTCTCAATAGAAATCTATCCCCTCTATAATTCACACTCCTATTTATATCTCCTTTTAACAGTTACATTTGAAAAATTTTAAATTTGGACAGCTGAAAAGATTTCTCCTTTGTACCTGTATGAAGGTCATTTTGTGCCCAGAGGATGCATCTAATACCAGAGTGACTTTGAGAGAAACCTATCAATATGTACACAAGGGAAAGATGTGGGAATTGCAGGACTATGTCAAGCTCTGTTGTTCTATTTTTTCCGCTGCTGAAGAAAGACCCAAAACAAAGCATCTCTCAAGCTTTGCTTTCCATTTCTGGTGGAACTGTTACACATTGAACACATACTTTTAAAATATGTTAAATCCTTAAATGTAGGAAGCTAACAACTGCCTTGCAGGAAGGGAGGAGAATGCTCCAGTCATGGACACTTTTCTTTTTCTATTTTTTTCTTTCTTTTAAGGAAGCAAATCTCTGTGTCTGCCAGAGAAGTTTAATTACATAAAATCGATCCTCCTGTAATCCTCTTCAGCTGACATTATGAGAACACTAGCGCTTGTTGGACCAGATTATACTCTCCATTCTCCAGAGTACATAAGAGTGGCAGATTTGCAGAACACAATATTTTTCCACTTTGCTGTCAAAGGGCACAGACCCCTCAAGGGCAGTTATACTGCTTCACTCCAACCACTTAAAAAAACCCACATCAGTGCTGTTGACATCAGTGCTGAAGTTTCATTAAGATCATGCACATAGACATTGTGAACTGAAATAACCACGTATCTCTGTTCTGCTCAAATATGTGTTGGAGGCACTGGATTTTACAAGCATGCCCGACAAGCAATTCAGGCAGCTAAAGGCCAGAAACATCAATGCAGTATGGACAAGAAAATGAGTCAAGGCAGCATTGTTTCTGTTCATTCTCTTTCACACCAACATCCCCCTCCCTTGCTTAATCTTTCAATATTCAGTTAAATCAAAATGAGGCAACTGCAGCTTTTCTTCTTCAAATTGTCAGAATGTATTTAAAAGATTTCTGATAGTTCTAAAAATACCATGAAAAGGAAAGTGTGACTCATGATGCCCTGCTGAACTCTCTGCCTAAACTGGTTGGAGAATCATCTACAAACTAAGAAGTGACAGGAAAAGGGCTGGCCTTACTCCGGGTGTTAAGAAGAAACTAAAAATAATGAAGTTTTTGTAAGGTGAAGGTGGAAACAGCTGTACACCTCCCAGCAGTTACAAACAGCAGTAAAATGACAAAAAAGCAACACAGAGAAATCTCTACAGGATCTGTCATTGCTGGTGATTCTATTTCTCTGGAGGCTGCACAAAGCAATATTAATTCACACTTAAAATTTTGTCTTCACAGATACAACTTGTGAAATCTGCTTAAATAAAACTACAGTCTGCTATCTATGAAAAATCTGTACCTGACTTTAGAAAGTGTAAGACTCCAGTGATAAGCCTCCAGCTGCATCTGCACAATGCTTTGCAGACAAACCTGTGTTCCCCTTTGTATTTAAAACATTCACAGCACTGAGACTACAGGCTGCAGTCTCAGGGAGCTGTGCTGCAGCTTATGCAATGTTGCTGAGAGCACACTGTTGCCCTGCAGAGCTATGGGGCTTTTGATTCAGAGGTGGCCTGTGTCCAGCTTTACACAATTTGTTTGACAAAGCTTGCGCTGCTTTACCATGACCTGTAAAAAAAGCAGATTATTAATCCTTCAACAACAGCCTCAAGTAACAGCTGTATCCCTGACAAATTTCAGGGGGAAATATGTGTTCTTAACCGAGCAAATAGGAGATTTCTAAAAGGACTCTTTGGGATTAGTTTGTCATGAGTCAGGCCCACGCACTGTGGTCACAGCCATACTGAGATGATAAAGAAGTTCCAAGGGTAAGCAATGCCTGCTGAGGTGTCCCACCTTCCAAAGAAATGAGTTGCTGAGCAAGTGGACTGGCACAACAGTAAAGTACCACTTGCAGAGCATTTCTGCTGAGGAGTTCTGAATGCAGGAGGAACATCTTCCTCCTGTTTTCCTCAGAATGTAAACTGTTCTTCATTCAGGCATTGCTGTTGTCCATCGTGTTCTATAAAGAACATTATTCAGCTACAGAGATGTGTACTAGCAAGAAGCATATGGGACTGGAGATCTGCTTATTCTAAGGCCTTTGTTCCCAGAACTCCCTACTGCTTCTACAGCCTGAGAGAATTTTGCAGCACAGCCATCCTACATAGGAGTGTCCTCAACACAGAAGCACACGCTTCTTGGTATAACAAAGCCCACACTGAGTTCCAGGACAGGAAGAACTGGCCTGAAGGGCTCCAAGATTGAACTGGAACTCCAAAACCTCCCATTTAAGCCACTACTCCAATCCAGATGTCATCTAGAGACCTTGGCCAAGACAGCACTGGACCCTGTGTGTACTGTCTTGTTCTGTTCCTCATACTGTCTTTGCCAAGCCAGCATGGGGATCTCCCACCCTCTGCTACAGCCTGCCCTGCAGAGTTGAGCTTGAAGGATTGCTGTCAGCTGCTTTCCACTGGCAGGATGAGTCAGAGACACTGGGACAGAGTGAATGCCCAGAAAATGAGCGACACAAGTCCGTGCAATCAGGGAAAGTCACGAAAGGAAACTGTATGGTACTCCCTGCTTTTAATAGGGGTCAATAAATTGACAACCACCTTTGTGCACGTTGTACATGAACTTCTGTGAAATTATCTCCCTGACCTTTCCAAATAATTAAATAGAGCGACTGTTTAGTATTCTGTTACTGATTTCAGTGCTAACCCTATATGACCAATACTGGAGGACAAACTCTTAAGAAAATAACTCAGCTCACCCAAAACTTTGCCTCATTTTGCAGTAGAATAGGTCTCTTTCCCATAATTACTCAGAGAGTATATAAAAATGACTCTTAATCTGGGGACCAGAGTCATTTGCTGAAATCTAGGTGCACTGAATATCCCTCATACAGCTCATTCTGGAATGACTCACAATTCCCAGGAAATACACAATGTACTAATCATTGCATATTTCTGCAGAGATTATTGTAAAAGCAGTCAAGAAGAAGACAGCCAAACAACTCAAGATAAAAGTCTTACAAGCCTGACTGTCAGGTGTAGATGCGACAGTTCTGAAGGTTGTTTCAAAGACAGCTATTTCTGTTGCAGAGTAAAGTTCTTTACAATGCAGGGATTTTTTCCCTCGTTTGGTCTAGCAAGAAGTGTATTTTTAGAACTGTTTTGGGGGTATATGCTGCAGTGCTCATTTTTAATAACTATTTTCATCACTAATTATAAATTTTAACAGCTATACTGCTATACTGAAGGTCTTTGTCAAGCTCAAGGCCCCTGTCCTGAAAGTGACTCTTCTCACAAAAAAACCCACCAAAATTAATTGCACTTAGTATGCATCTTTGCCTGCTTCACCTCCTCTCTAACGTGAAATTATCCCATATAGCATATCTCATATAGCATATTTGATATATAGCTCATATATCATTGCCAGCAGCAGATTTTAAAGATGTTTCAGTCAGGATGCTATGGGAAAATGTTAATGTATCAAGGGATATTTTCTCCTGCTATTCCCAGTGTCATTTCAGCCTGAGTTGTGAGCCAGGAAAGGTTAAGTTGCAAATAGATATTTTTAGCATAAAAAATGATGATTTTAGAGAAAAATGTACTGCATTTGCTCAAAGTAAAAAAGTGGAATTTTTAATGAAGCTCATTGCTAGTATTCATGCTTTTCTGAGTCTTGAGTAGCACAAGATATTCCAGTGCTAGAACACTGCTCAAAGGCTACTGAAAAACCAGTATTATCTTCTGTCACTTTCATTAAGTCTGGAGCCAGGCTGTGACACATGGCCATTTAAAGTTTTATCAGTATTAATTGAGATTTCTTTGGTTAGTCAGGTGGTTGGTGGGCTCTCTTCCTGTTCTTGTTTCTCTTGTTTCCATCTCTTGAGAGGATACACTACAATGCAGAACCTAAATCTTGTTTCCCCTTCACTAGAATAACAACACTGGGAAAGTTCTGAGGACCCTAATGACTCGGTGTCAGAAAATACCTCAGGAACAATGGTGCCACTGGGAGTGACTTCAGGGTGGCTCCACTCTGTGCCTAGAGATTACACATCCTTTCTGAGCACACACAGTGCACAAAGATTGGATCTGAGGGTAAGGCCTTCTGCAAAAAAAGCCTGAGAATGTGACCGTAATGTAATGAGCTTTTCTTTTTGATCGGTATGAACTGCACATTCAGCAAACAAGGTAAGATCACAAGCACATCAACAGACTATCTCTGCAGAAGGCAGTCAGAACCAAATTACACCTCAGCACAATGAGCTAAGAAGGTGACTTAATTTTGAGTGAAAACAGAAATAGTGCACACAATAAAACCTAGTGGCTGGTCCTCAGCTATTAATTTCCAAGTATTTTTCTTTTTTCTTTTGAAATGCAAAACTGCAATTAGTAAAGTAAAATTTGATGAGGAGAGTAAACACATACAGACAAAATAACTGGATTCCTAACTTTCAGCTTTAAGTCAACATTACCAAATATACTGACTTTATATTCCAATGCCCATTTTTACAACACAACACAGGTAGCAGGATTTCTTCCCTCAGTGGAACGAAGAGATGTTTAATCCCTTTAGCTACCTGCCTCCCACTGTCACTCCAATTGTCAAGGAGGAGAGTTATGCTTTCAAATTAAGGACTAAGAGAGTGTGAGCTCGAGATCAGGAAGAAGTTTTTCAAGGAAAGTTGCCAGCAACTGGTGGAAGTTCAGAAATTTCACAGTAGGACCCTAAGACATCAGTGTAAAAAGAGTCCCAGAATAGCATAAGCATGAAAAGAGCAGCTCTTCCAGGGGCCTTGTCACTTTACAGCCTATGTCTTGACTCTAAATCAGATTTACATGGTACTTCTGTACAGACAGTGCTTTTAACATCATTTGCTCTGTGCAGATTAAAGGTCAGAAGATACATATGATTAGTATTAGAAGACTTTTTAAAAAGCATGACTACTGAATTCAAAGATCTTTGTATAATGTCTTATCATTCACAGCAGAAAAAACCACAAACACTGTTCTGTAGTCAGTCTTACAGTGTATTTCACAAAATTACACAATCACAGAATCATTTAGGTTGGAAATACCACTTGTTAGAATTTTAAACTGCTAAACTGAAACATGGGCTATGCTTTAACCATGCTATTCAAATTATACTCTGAATTAAATAAGAACATTTTTTGCACAATTTCAGATAAGAAATTATTATTATTATTTTGAAAAACAAAATTCTGTTTTCCTTTGGGAAATTTTACGTAAAAGTTAAACTTGATCAACTATAAAAGCATAGGTAACTTCGTCACATAGTAATATATTCCCTTAAATTATAGTTCTCATGAAGAGCCATCATCTTATAAAACACAGTCTAAACAGGACAGAGAAAATACCAGTAGATTATCCAGTTCTTGTGCCACTTGACTGCTCTGTGCACGTGCAAATTGGGCCACTTTCCCTACGTTTGTATTGTACGGGAAAAAAGTTCATGTAGTTTGCTTTACGCAGCATTTACATATAAAAAGAGGATTTTGAAAAAAAAAAGAAAACAAAAATGAGTTCTCTAAAATGGGTAAAAAAGGTCACAATATCTAATTGACTTGGAAGCTGGATTTTTTTCAAAATTATTTAGGCTTTAAAAGGACTAATATCACTAATATCACATAATTTCAATTCATATAACTCAGTGGCTTGGACTTTTTTTACCACATATCATTTCCCTGTGTTTTATAAATAAACGCTATTTAAAGTCTGGATTATGTTGCTGGTTTAGTGCTCAGCACTGACATCCAATAAGCTTATTTGTATTCAAGAATCTTTCTGGATTAAGCAAATGTCAAGTTTGCAATATATGGAGCATATAAATCCAGTCTGAAGCTTAAATTTAAGCCAAACGCATAGTTTTATACTGAGATGTCAGAAAAGAGAAGGCACTACTCCTCCCACATCCACTTAAAGTCAAAGAAAACTTCAATATCATATTTAGAAATATATTTTTACTATTATCTTCAAAGCATAGAGTAAATAGAAAACTCTCCAGAACTAGAACTGAAGACTACTGTATATATTGTTACTATGAATGTGTTAAAGGAAATGTGGCAGATTTTAATAAGCTTTTTCCACATAGATGATAATGCCAAAACATCTTTTAAATTTCATGTTCCATTTTAAAAAAAAAAAAAAAAAATCATCATGCTTTACCCTAAAGCAGGCACAGTCACACCAGTACTACATCAATGCTAATCTACTACATTTCACATCTGATACATGAGTGGACTGTGTGGAGTTTTTTCAATTGTAAAATTGAGCCAAGACCTTTTCAAGTATTTTAAATAAAAGCCATCAGGTGTTAAGTGATTGGTTCAGAACTGATATCACTTAAATACTAGTGGAAAAAAGAAAGTACTCAAGAAGACATAATATTTGAAGTTTGCAAAACACAGTCTCCTACCACTATCACTTCTTTCAGTCAGAAACATCCAATTCCTGTAGGAACCTGACTAGCAATTTTTAGCATACTTGCTCAAACTAAACATTAGCTGATCATGCAAATGTAAGAAAATGCCAAACATTAATTTCACCTAACCTTAGCTTTCTAGAAGCTGGGGTCTAAGACTATATCTTGAGTCACAGAAGAAAGGGGAGGCACTTCTAAAGATTGTTTCATCCCACATGTGAATCATGATGCATCTCTCTTTCCATTAGCTGTACAGGGGACCCCAAAAATTAGGCTATTTTTTTTCCAGCTAAAGTTATAAGGGTTGAGTCTTTCTCTGATTGAAACAGTGGAAATATCAAAATTGACCCAGCTCGTCTACTTTGCAGTTATTTTACCTTGCCTTTTCAGTGACTCCCATCTGTTGATGAACATCAATAAATTCCATGAGTTGCCTTTGTAGCACGTTTTCTTTTCCTTCAATTTGCTTAATAAAATCATGCTGCAAAAGAGTAGATACTGTTGGACGCTTCTCATAATCTTTCGTCAAGCACCTGTGCTGGCAGAAAAAACATATGATCATTGAGGGTTTGCAGTTAAGTTTGGAAATGCTTTTCTGGAGTTCACTCACGCCTCCATAATAAATACATCCATCTTAATCAAAACAGCTCTGCACTGAAAACTAATATGACTTCACAGAATTGATGAGTCCAAGAAGTTAAATTAAAGCATTTTAGAACTAAATATTCTTTGAATTAAGAAATGTCAAGGGTGTTGAAATGCTATATTATGTTTTAAATATCGAGCCTTACTTGGAAATCAAACTGGATTTACAAACAAGCCTTTTAAGGAAGAGTATTAGTTGCAACAGATTTCCACAAAAGATATTTTACATATGACATTTACACATGTTCCATATTCAGCCAGAGTGGTCTCAGTTGTTACTCACTTGTTAATGAAGTCATTGAATTCAGGTGACCACAGTTCAGGCTGCTGTAGTGTTGGAGGAGGATTCCTGCAAAGGTCAGTGTGATGATAAGTTAATAAGCTACTCACTTGACAAAAACAATGTGTGAAGGCAGGCTGAGTAATGAGTTTTAGAAGGCCACTGAAAAAAGATATTGATTTCCACTGGTAAAAGGAGCATGGATAGATGATGCAATGCCTCATTGGTTCTCCTACTTTACATAACTAATAAGGAGAAATAGCATCGAAATGATCTACCAAGTGTAGCTAAGAATCACTGTAATTTTTTCAATCAAATCAATAAAAGGGAATTAAACTAACAACCCATTAATCACTATTCACTTGTAATGGCAAGTTCCTTTGTTCAAGCCTGAAACAATATACTTTCTTCAGAGAATTTTTTAAAACAAATTCTATGTTAAGTTTTCTCAGAAGGACTGAATTAATCAAATTGCTGAACAAAGTGTCCGAAGGAACTGGTTCTTTATTAATTATTCCTCATTCATCAGAAGATAATCAGAAGCAAAAGTCTAAATACAGATCTATTGTAAATAGATATACTGCTTTCTTTTCTATTGTTAGAGCTGTTTATTCTAGGTGCTAATTTAGTTGAAATGGTCTTGACAGTCTTCTTCCATTCAGAGCTGTCATTTTCACCGAGTACGGTCGTGAAGACAAAAGGAATGACCGACCAATAGATGAGGTGACTTGCTGTCTCTTTTCAATCAACCATAACTGCTTTTCTTTTAGTGGTGCTTAACGTTTACTCTACCACTCTCAGGTTTTACTTAATGGAATAAAAGGGTATTGACCTTATATTTGCTCCAGGGCAGAAAGGTGCCCAGTACTTGTAAAAGTATAAACCTGAAGTTTTTTGAAGTCCTAGCTGCAGTGACTGACCACAATAGTTTGCAACTACTTTTCCCATAGCAAGCAAGGGTTAGAAGAGCATTCATACTCTGCTTCAGTGCCAAGCCAGACAAGATTTCATAAACCTAAAGGTAATTTAAACTAATTTGGGCATCTTGGCTGAAAAGGACTCTAAGCACTTATATACTATATGGGCTCAGCTCTTGTGGTACTGCTCCAGTTCTTAGGATGAAATCCACAAACTACTACTGTACGATCATTACCTACAGACTTGGAGATTGATGCTCTTTGAAATGCTGTAAGTGGCACTTCGGGTACTTATATTTTCAGCCTCAAAGCAAAAACCACAAAAGAAGTTGCTATTTGCACTGCCCAAGCACAGCAACACTGAAACTGCCAGAAGCAGCACAAGCTAATGAAAAGCTGAAGCCTAAATGTATGTGAGTGGTGGAACAACCTTTGCTTCAAAGGACAGAAGATAACTCCTGAAGACAGGTATGGATCTGTTCACCACAGTGGCACATTCAGACCCTGTATTTCTATCATATGTCATTCTTTGTAACAGAATATACGGGACTCAAGTAAGTCCTGCGTTCATGTGGCAGCAGCCCACTCAGGAGAAGGCCTTACGACTTTTTCTCAAACGTAGCTACAGTGAGCTCTGAACTTCTCAATGTGCACACAGGGCTGAAGTGGAGCCTGCAGAAAATACAGCTGGTCAAAGTACTTTTAACCTATCTCCTAGTATAAATAATATAAAGAATGTCCAGAAACATACACGGTCTAAGTTTGAAGAAAGCAATAGTTAAGGAAAAAGTTCTATCTAACCCGTCAACAAACAAACACATCAAGATATTACCTTGGTATTTTGAAGAGTGCCCTCATGGGGTGCAAGTCAGCAAGGGGTGGATCTCCATCTCCCAACTCTATTGCAGTAATACCCAGGGACCAGGCATCACATCTAGCATCGTAGGAGCTATCTAGCTGCTGCTCACAGGCAATCACCTGTTTGAGTAAAAGACTGGGATGGTCAAATGTCCAAATTTAAGCGTATACCCACAGCTGGAGGAATCTCTTACAAAATATCCAGTGAAATAAACAGACATGCACACATATAGAAAGCTAACGCATCTATCCAATTGCTGAAACGCCCCCAATGTTTAAACTAGAGAAAGCAGGTGTCTGTGAACACCACGTTCTCTGGCCAGATGTTCTCTGACATGAAAAAAGGGTACAAATGCATGGCTTTTTCAGCTGAAGGTGAGAAACTGCATCCCACAACTGAGGAAGCAGAAGGAAACTCAGCAACCCTATGATTCTTTATATGGATTATTCCTGCTAAGTAATTATTGTAATTATACTGCTCTCTCTACGAAGTGAAACAATCAAGAAAGCAGAAGCTGAATTCACTATATCATACTGGGTCCTTATTCAACCAAATCAGCCAATTTCCAAACCAAGTGGATCTGGACAAAGTTCATTAGATCACAGCAAAGTATTTAACTTCACATATATTTCAGCTCATCCATAATGCTGGATGAATCTAGAATTTTTCATCCCATTAGCTGCAGATCTAAACCAACATGTATGCCATTAGTTACATGGCTAGACCTATGTGTATGAACAGAATCTGTTGATAAAAATAAATGTGTATAAACAGAGCAGTTCCATGTGCTATAAACAGATGTACTTGCATGTGTTTGTGTGCACACAAATACTCTAAGTAGATAAGCTTATTTATAAGGAAATATTTTTCCTGTCTCAGCTTAAAATGTATCTTTATATGCTTCAATTTCAGTCTGGAAAAACCTCCACAGAATCACACTGCATCTTCTTCATTCATAATGAATTCATAACCTTTTCCATTTCTTGCTGCAGCAAGTATGGATATATAGTATTAAAAACTTTCCAGATGTAGAAGTCAAAAACCAGAAGCTATAATGTGTCACAGTACCAACCTGGTCTCCTTCCATTCATGGGGAGATGAGATATCTATAGTTTCAGAGCTTGGAAGGCTGGAAAGTATCAATAGTAGTACTCTATATTCTTTAACATTTTAGTATGCATTTCAGTGTCTTGCTCCCTGTCTCTAATCTTCTAATTTCAAAAATAAACCCCATTTAAACTTAATTATTTCAAACATGTAAGAAAAAAAGTTTTAAAACAATTTTTAAAAGGATATTACTGTTTCATTTGGTGAAAGAACCAGGAAGAAAGACAAAGAGCAGAAATGCAGAATACAGCAGCTCGAGTACCAGTGACAAAATATTTTGAAACCTGACCTCTGGAGCCATCCAGAACGGGGTGCCCACGGAGGTGTTCCGACGGAGACGAGTGCTGGTCAGCTGAGCAGACACACCTGGAAGAACGAGGGGAAGCTATCATCAGAGCAGTGGCTATTTCCATCCAAGACAGCCCTTCTGAAGGCTGACATCCTCATCTTGTCATGCTACAATTTCCTCTGCAGGTGAATCTCAAATACATCTTTCCAGTCCTCTGGAAAGAGAGGCCCAGTGCTGAAAGGTGCTCAGCACTTCGGCAGAGGTTCTCTGCATCCTTGTTTCCAGTGGCTTCAGCAGGACTGGGACTTAGTCCCAAATGAGTATTTGATTAGCAATCTGACTCCATATATTTTGTCTGGTTAATTACAGGTTTTCTATATCCTGTTTTAAGAGAGCAGTAAAAGACTTCAGGGAGAGTGGAAAAGTACTGTAACTTCCACAGCTTCTAATGCTCAGTACTGACACTAAACCCCTGTTTCATTACATATATATATATACACCTATATATGTATGCATATATATGTATTTCATGTTAACGCTATAAAAGATATCTATGCTCATCTCTTAATTGCTCTGCCATAAAAAAGAAACAACAAAACAGTGAAACCTCAAAAATTCTTACAAAAGCAGAAGTCTCTCCATGCTCAAAGCACATTCTCAAAGCAACAATCCTGTAAATCAGCTTTGCAATATGAGCTGTAGTTTACGGAATTAACTATTTCAGGCCAAGGGTTGGAAAGTGAACTCTGAAGTTTAAAGATTCCTTGCAGTTTTGAGTTAAAATACACTGAAATATTAGAAATTCAAGTGGGCTACAGCACAATTCTGAGCAGCCTGCCACCAATTTCCTTCCTTACAAAACAAGGGTGTATCAGTTTGAAATAGCTCTAGTGCATGCAAAGGGGACAGTCCAACACATGAAGAAAAACAGCCCCTTAGCCAGCATGCCCTAAACTATTATGGATTTATGAGTCACAAATAACTGTGAAGTCCACACATGGAGAAAAACAGCCCCTCAGCTAGCATGCCCTAAACTATTACGGACTTGAGTAATATCCAACACTGAGGTCCACCAAAGGCATATTCTGAAGAGCTGATGCCATGGATGGCCAGGAAGGTCCTGTGCTCTATATATACATACTCCAGCCTCAGTCTGACTGACAGCTCACTTATTTTGCCTTCATACATACATCTGCTTTTTCTTTAAAATTTAAAAAGACTCCATTTCACTCTGTGAGTTCCATTTCATTTTTCTGAAACACATGAAGCTCCAGTGAGCACCACTGTCCAGTTTCAACTCTGTATTATCTGGTTTGAAAATGCTTGACCTTCTCTTCCTGAAAAGTCTGCAGACAGTTCATAACAAGAGCAATTCACATTAACTACCCAATGGGAATATTAACTAAACCTCTGTCTGGATAAGGTTTGATTGTTTTGGGGTTTTTTCAGTGTAGTTAAGAAACCATGGAGAGCTTGATCTGTTTTTTCACTCCAAAGCTACGTGTTCAGCTCTGATTCAGATATCTGCATCTGGCTCTCACAGAAATATATGCAACGTCTGAAAATAAAGGCTGCAAGGAAGACCCTGCCTGTTCCTTTGAGATAAATGCAACCACTGCTTTTGTGGCTGCCTCCCTCTAGTCTAAACCAGCCTTGAGAAAGCTGGATCTTTTTCTCTCTTTATGTCTGCAGAAAGTCCAATACAGTGTTATGCATCATGTAAAGCAGGACAACGTGAGTCTTAGCTCAAAGTCCATCAATCCTACTTCGACTCAGCTAAGCAGGGGCTTTGTTTTTGCCATCTCAAGGAGTTGTCTGAGGTCCAGCTTCCGGCTCATACAGTCTGTGGCTGTTCTGAGCTCTCAGAAAAACATGTCATTTAGTAAGCACACATCACCTCAAGTCTGAAACCATTGCACGGATGCCAACAGACATTATTAAATGACGTCCTTGATTTTGGAGGGAGCTGAGGCTACTCTCCCTTCCACTGTGTTGTGGAAGTCCCCTGTGCAAAGCTCTTTTTTTGTAGTCTTGGACAAGGAAATGAGATGCAGATCTGCAGGCAAAGAAAGGCACTAACTATATTTTTACGATTCCAGTGTCAGATTTTATAAATAATCATAACTTTCTGTAGAGATAAGGGACAAAATATAAAAGGTACATTAATGTGTTCAATTTTCTCTGTCTATTCACTGTTGGGTTTTTTCCCTCTTCAAACTGTAATTATTAAATGAACTGAAGATTTTTTTCTCCTCACCCTTCTTTTATTTCAGTAACAAACTGATTTAATTTGAATTGTTCACCACTACTTTCTTTAGGCTCTTGGGGGTTTTGTGTGCTTTTTTGTTTGGTTGTTTTTTTTAATCCTTTTGCTCTTAGCATTAAAGTGGCATTTCAGATTATGCAGTGTAGGCCTTATGACAAATGATATTTCCTTGGGCTTTTTCTGTGTATAGAGGAAAGATGATGTAATTCCACACTTAGTAACATTTCTTCCAGCATTTCAGTAACCAGTCAAGCATATGGCTGGCCGCTTTTTTAAACTTACATATTTTCAAACAAAATTATCTTGCTCTTCCCCTTCCCATTTACTACTCCTTTGTTGCAAGATGAGCCAAATATTATCCTAAGAAAATCTAAAATATGTCATAAAATGGTGTTTTGTTACACATGAATTATTTTTTCTCGTGAAAGTTAAGAGCTTTATAAATATGTTCATTAATAGTATCAAATCACAATGAAAAGAAAATATTGTGCATATTAGCTGCATTTCTTTTTATTTTTTCAGGCACGATTTTAATAATAAAAACTGAAAATCAGGACACTTACACTATGAGTATTATTCAAGGTTTTCATTGCAAAAACTGGCATATTGAAACAACATTGCAAGTAAAGCCATCTACTTCTGACCTTAGCACTCAATAAAACAGGGCAGAGTAAGTTCCCTATTATTAGGAAAGACTTGTCTCATAGTGCCCAATCTGAGCAGACAACATTCTGATCTAAACAGGGAGGCTGTACAACATCACTTTATGATGATGTCCTGTGACAGAAGTATGCACATATTAGTGGTTGATGCTAGTGAGGGAAAGGCGAGCCCCAGTAAATTGTACTGATCTCACTTTGGACACACAGCAGGGAGACTGGATTCATACACAATGACCTTGACCCTACCCCCAAGGGCTTACACTCCTTTAACTATTTCTTCCTTCTTTATTTGTGCCTTCAGTGTACAACTTCACTACCAAAGCATCCTCACTGTGACCTTCTGTAGATAAAGAACATGTAACACCATCATTCCTCAAGGTAGTGTCTGGACCAAAAACTGCTCACACTGTTAACCCTGCAGTTCTAAACAGGTGAAAATGTTTTGAATTATTTCCCAACCTTTTTTTAATCTCCTAGAGAAACAGAGGTAAAACAGCAGTAGTTCTACACTGCATTCCCCTTAAGCCCACTGGCAGATATGTTTTGCCATTCCTGTTCCATGTTGTGTGATGCAAAAAGTGGCCTCTCCTTCCTCGTCTCTTTGCCCAAAGGTGTGAAGTCAGTCTCTCATAAATCACTCGATTCCACCTTTTTTAGTAGACCTGGAGGCAACAGGTACTAATGGTTTTCCTTTAGCACCTTAAGCTTCACTTTGAGAAGAAGCCACTATTCTTGTCAGGATGCAGACAGGGAAGTAGCTACTTCCCTCACAACAGTGGTGGAATTACAACTCAGTTTCTCTGTAATTGCTGATACCCTTGACACTTATTTCTTTCTTTGCTTCTTTCAGGTTATATTGGTGTAATGATACATATCCAGACAGAATATTTCAGACAGATCAGCTGAAATGCATATAAAATGCTAAGAAAAACCTCAATCATGCAATTCCTTCGTACTGCATAATGACAAAAGACAACAGGGAAAGAACAACATTAAACCAAGGCAATTCTGGTAGTCCAAATGGCAAACATCACAACACACCAGGTATGTAACCAAATGCAACCACATGTAGTGGCATCCCCACTAAGACTGTAAAAGGAGATCAAAGAGCTTCTCCCAGGTTTAATTACTTAGCATGAATAGAAAGCATAAAGATACTTCATAGAAGATGTTACTAACAGACAAAAAGGACACAAGTGGTTAGTTTGATGACTTTACAAGAGATGTTTCAGAATCTTTTTGAAACAATGTCAATATTCAAAATTCCTTATAGACCATAAACTGACCCCAAAAGTAAACTTTTAAATGAAAAGACCACAGAGGCAATACAGTTTTCTTGTGTGAGCTGTTGCGAGAAAAGCATGCTTGAGAACTCCTGCTCAGTGATAAGGACTCAAACTAAATCTAGAAAAATAAGATGGAAATAAAGAAATAGGAAACAATGACGAGTCAAAAAGATTAGAATTTTCAGCAGCATTTTATATTGAAAGGTGTTAAATTACGTTATGAGGAAGCATGACTTGCTTTTCATAAATCCATGCTGCCTACTCCCAATCACCTTCTTGCCTATGTTTAGAAATGATTTCCAGGATTATTGGTTCCATCACCTTCTATGATGGAGATCAGATGTGGGTCTGACCAGACTGTAGTTCTCTGAATCTTCCTTCTTGCCTTCCTTGAAGATTGGAGTGAAAATAATTTTCTTCATTACTTCAGGAATCTCCTCCAATCTCCAAGATGTTTCAAAGATTATTGGCAGTGATCTTGCAATGACATCAGCCAGTTCCCTCAGCACTCTTGGGTGCATCCCAAGAGGCCCCACGGACTTGTGTACGTTCAGTTCTTCTAAATGCTCTCTAACCTGATCCCCCTTTACTGAAGGTATATTTGCCTTGCTCCAGACTTCCCCACTGGTCTCAGGAATCACAAGTTAAGACCGTGGCAAAGAAGAGATTCAGTGCCTCCACCTTTCCCATGTCCTTTGTCACCACATTCTCCATCTGTCAGTATTATTTTGATGTACATAGTGTGTTTTAATGTTGAAAACTAGTGTTTCCCAAACCCTCAGGAAAACACACATTAGAGATGCAAATTTTTAACTGAAATAGGCATATCCAAAAGATAACCAAAAGGCCCAGAAAGATCAAAAGCTTAGTATTCAAGAAGACCATATATATAAACTGCCTGGGAGATGAAAAATCCATGGTGTTTACTACAAAACCAAGAGACATGGAGGAAAAGGGGATAAAAAAGTTAATCTGTACTATCAAATACAGGGTGATACAAATGGATGTTAAAGAAATGGAAGTCCAGTGACTTTCACTCACCATGAGGCTTAAAGACAAAGAAAATACATTTTTAAGCATACAAGGAAAAAAATTAAAATCCTAAATCTGATACAGAATCATTACAAGGTACATACTGATAATAAAATTACAAACAGTGCCCTAAAAAAGGCAGAATGTTCACTACGTTTGTGAAATATATAGTATTTTTTAAACAAAAGGGTTTAATACAACTTCTTGCTTTAAGAAATCCAAGATCTTTCATTTTAAAGACTGGGCCTCCAGTAAAACAGGTGATCACAGACTCCCCTCCACATGCTCCTGACAGCTCAGTGCATCACACCACCAATGATTCTAATCAAATCTCATGCTTCGGGGCTTCAGCTGGTTTCCTGAAAGGGATGCACAGGAACATTTGTTGTCCTGTTGCACAATTGGCCAGATGTACTTGGATAGGAGAACCAGTCTTCTCTAGAGCCTCAGGGACTTGTACAGCTACACACAATCTGGTGCAGTATGAGGAAATTCCTCCTTCTCAGATGCTGCCTTCCTTATACCTTAGATTTCAAACTTACGGCCACTTTGACACCCAGAAAGGATTTTTGTGCCCCTATATGACTGGCAAAACTCTGGAGATTTTTCTCATTGTTCTATGACATGGTTTTCCTGTTGTGATAATCTGGGTTACTGGCAACACCTATGCTGATAGAACAGAATATTTAAAATACCTGTCTTCTGGAATACTCCAGTACAAGTCACCGGGTTCAACTTTCACATCAAAAATGAATGGGGGTTTAGTATACACAGGTGAGACCAGAGGGTTTCTTAATAACCTCAAGAGATGACTATTTTGTGACCCATGACAAAACAAAGTGGAAGTCTTTGCTGGCCAAAAAGGGCTATTTTCTCACTTCATGTATCTCTGGCATCCGACACCAGCTTTCAGTGTCAAGCTTCTTTAATGCTTAAGCCACCAGTGACATCCTTATGTGAATTAATAGAAGAAAATATTTGAAAGACCAAGTGAACAGCTTATCCTGGATATAGCATTTGGCCACATGATTTCTGTTTTTTGTTACTGGACAGCACAAAGGTTTTCATTCAAATGCGCCCCCCTCAAAAAAATTTTCAGGACTAAGCCTTCAACAAAGAATTAAACATTCAACAATGAAAAAGCTCCACAGCTCAAGTCAATGCAATCCATCTTATCCCGGCTCACCCTGGGTTGAAAAATTTGGAATTATTACTTTGATTGGGTTCAAAGCAGTCTGACAAGCTGCTCACGAAGAAAGCTTTCTTCAAAGTCTTTTACTTTTATTGGCTTCTGCCACAGTCTCCTGGTAGATGCATTTTAGCAGAAACATGTGAATGTCATGCTATATGGTATGCAGAAATGACAACACAATAACACCCTGGTTTTGATTTGAACCAGTGAAGCAGACAGCTTTATTATGGATGCATGCTAGAATGACTAAGACAAATACAAGTCTTGCTATGACTCATTGCTTAAAGTAAGCTAAGGGCAGAAAGAAAATTATTTTATTTTTGAATACTTTCAAATTAAATTATTTTAATTAATTGTTTCACTTTTGCAGAATGATTCAGACAGCATTTATAGCTAAAGCAGGGCAAGCACAAAAGGACAAAATAGGATATTCTGAGTACTCCAGAATAAGTAATATACAGAAGTTTGGAACACTACTCAAGGTCGTGCTGAGCTCCTCTTCAATGTCAGCAGGACATGCAAAGCTGGGAATGATGATACATATTAAAAGGGACAGAGACTGAAATGGCACAACAATCAAACTTGGATCACTCACAACTGACTTCTCAACCTATTCTCTGAGCACAAGGTGGCTCTAGACTCCCTCCGTTGCAGCCTGACCTGTGCCACGTGCAATCTCAGCACAGTCCTTGGGAGCCTTCTTGGCTTCTGCAATGCCACATGCCCCAGACACTTGCCAGGCTGATCTGTGATCAGCCAACAAACTGCATCTATCAAGGCCATTCGTGGTCACTTAGGTCATGTTAGGAATGGCCAAAGCACTGTGTGCAAGACGACACAAGAGCCGGTGAAGTGTCACAGTGAAAGGATGACACCCAGTGCTGGGGTTCCCTCCCCAACCTCTGACCAGAGATTTCAGATGCTTTGTTCCCCACAAGACCAGCAGAAAGCTCCCTCATGCATCAGAAAAACAGGAATTATCAAGATGTAGTTGTACCATGGGCTCATTATTCCATGGAGATTGTCCCCATTGTTTTGGACGTGCTGTACAGTGTAACTGATTTTACTTCTCTTGCTTTGTCATTACAGCAGCTTCTGGCTCAGCTACACTTCAAAAACTCAACCTGTTTAGCACATTCACAGAATTTTAAACATTTTGGCCTGTATTTCTGTATCAGAATAGGCATAAATATCATGGAACAAAACTTAACAAAAACACCTGTACATTCTAATGCATGTTGATCAATTGTTATTGATCACTAGTAGTGGTAAAGCACTACTAACAGTCCGTAATTTGTAAGGAAGAAGCAGTACACCACTACTGAGACACAATGCAGAATGTTGGCAGAATTACTCTTTCTAGAGAAAAAAGATGAAACAGTAAATTTATTTTAATAACTCAATTAAATTATGAAATTAATAGTTTCATTTATTATTGCCCAAATGAAATTACGTATATACTTTAAAGTAAACATAGAATGACTATAAAAATACACTACCAAAACAGTGTCTTGCCATTGACTAGTTTCACCAAATTGCAATTTTGAATAATAATAATCAGGCCATCTTGAAATGCCAGCATTAAGGTCATCTAGTTTCTTAACTTTGAAAGACTTCAAATAGCTTTAAAGGAAGAATGATCATTCTCTCCATAGCAAAATAATAACCCAACTACATTCCAAACACAAAAGCTGACCTCCATCTATCTGCAGTTTCCAAACTACATAGAAGCAATAGTTCAAGTATTAAACAAAGCAGTATCAGTATGTCTAAATAGAGCAATACATATTCCCTTTCCCAATCCAGTTTTTTGCCATTGAGTTGTACTCAGGTTAAATCTCTAGTTGACCTTGGCTACTGTCCATGATAAAACTGTACTAGCTATATGCAAAGTGGGATATCTGAAACTGCATTTGGAATGCCAAGTGAATATTCATGCACAACTTCTACATCCAACACCGACACAAAAGCAGAAAAATGCTAACTAAGCATGTTTAAAGTACAAAAATCTACCTTCACTATATATTCCATTAATGTACATACTTCAATTATGCAACCTATTTATCCATAATGCTAAAGGAACACTTGAAGACATTATTCTATTAACTGCAGCAACACAGCTTGTATTTTTCCACCATCTGCCAGAAGCAGTGAGATTGCATTACCTTTTTTCCATGTTTTCCACTGGAACCTGCTTTACATATTAAAAGATCTTTCCTATGTATTGGTTATCCAGAGCCTCTAATGATGGAGAGTTTTAGGTACTATTAGCAAAGTGCCTAAGGAGAAACTGAAAATGGACAATGCCAAGCCTTTTCAATATCCCCTTCCCCACAGTTACATTGCAGGGCAAACTATGGGGAATCATGGGATCTCCTGTAGCCAGAAGTAGGCTTGAATGCTAAAGATTTAATGAGTCTGCCCACACTGTGTTTTCCTTACGGGTACTTGAATATTTCTAATATCCACCTAGATGTCTGACTTTTTTTCCCAATGACCTTTCCTGGTAATAAAGGCAAACATTTAATTACATGTGGTATGAAAGTATGTTTGATGCATAGGCAGGCATGGCCTTCAGAAAGAAACAGTACTGCAGGAAAAATATGCATTTCCTAAGTTGAGGATTATAATTTATAATTTTTCTGGACATTTCCAAGGCAACCACTGCTCATCCTGAGATAATTCTAGTCTGGAAGAGCAGATTTCAGCAGTCCCAAAGAAGTATGAGCTACCTGTGCTCTTGGTCAAGACTATCAGCCTAAAGGTCAACCCTCAAAAACATAGCTAAAGAGAAATTTTCCATCAGCATTACAGTCTCCTCTTTTTAGCTAAAAGAATCACTTGCCATGTGACCGCAGGTGTTTCAAAACTTTTAGTGGAAAAATGGTTCTTTCCTCCATGCCTTCTGAGACATCAGCAACATGTCTAGTTTGCTGATAGGGAGTTGTGTCTTCTAGGATCCTCTTTGTTCAAAAACACATAAGCATGAAAAGCTCTGGCTTTCAAGCTCCCAGAAGCACTGAAATGGTGGGGTATTTCAGAAATAATTTAAAACCTTTCAAAATGAAATGTCCCTTGGACTTTTTCAGACCAAAGTTAAAGTAATANGTTCCTTTTCTCCCATTTTGAAACAGCACATTATAGAACTGTGCCTTAGATTGACATTAATACATGAAAGGCCCTGTGCAGCATCCTTATTTCAGGTAAAGAAACAGAATTGAGAGGGACTATGCAAAGAAGCAAGTATTTGTCAGCAGAAGCTTATGTTATACCCTCAGCATCCCATGAAATTGGTTACACATTATAAAATGCAGATGAATACATGAATTTTTACTACAGATGAAGTGTACTATGTCTTCAAGTGAGTTCAGGCCAGCTTTTTAAGTGATGAAAAAAGATCAGACACTGACAGATATTTAGGCAGCAAAGGTTGCAGATAAATATATCACATGACTTTCAAAAGGTATCTGGCATTAAATTAATTTCTTTAAATTTCATTAAATTAATTTTCTGCACCTTTAGAGGCTAAAATTTCATTTGAAATCTGTCTTTTTAACATCAATCCGCTGCGTGCAACCAGAGTTCTGAAACGGATGTAAAAGACTTTCTTCCCAGAACACTAATAAGAAACTGTGAATATAATTAGGAATATTTATCAAAAATGAATTTAATTCACTTTGCTTGCCTCCAGTTCTTTTTATGCAACAGATTACATAGCAGTCACCCTTTAAAGTGCTTCAGGGAATTTAATGTAAATGTACATTTTTCTACCAAATTTCTATCTTATACTGAAGACAGAGCAGCTACACTTGAATATAATGCAACTATATGATGTGGTAGAGGATATTCCTTGCTTGGAGCCTAATTGCTGCAATTCTCAGGCATAATGTCCTACCCCAAAGGTTTTCTATCAGAACAGCTTAACATCTAATTCCCACAAATGTTCAGGTAGTGAAACTGCCTTCAGTCAGCCTTCTTCTCTTACAAAGAAAATATGGACTATTCATGTATTTAGAAGTTTAATGACTTTAGAGACTGCATCTGTGATCAGTGGACATCCTCACAGTAGATCCCCTTGGCTGCTACTCATTATATGTAGAAATAAAAATTAATTTGTTTATCTCTGCTGATCTAAATTATCATATTGGATGGATGCGAGGCAAGAGGATGCATCCCTGGTAACAGTATTTCAAAATTTTTGTGGCTTGGACAGTTTAAACTAAAACTTATCTGGCAGCTCCTTGATAAGCAATTGAGCTCCAGAAGCGTATTGTGGGATGTTACAGAATCATAGAAGGGCCTAGGTTGGAAGAGACCTTAAAGGTCATCTAGTTCAAACTCATCTGCCATGGGCAGGGACATTGTTCACTAGACCAGCCTTCTCAGAGGCCCATCCAACCTGGCCTTGAACACTTCCAGGGATGGGGCATCCACAACTTCTCTGGGCAAACTGCTCTAGTGTCTCACCACCTTCACTGTAAGGATTTTTTTTTCTAATATCTCATCTAAACTTACATTTTTTCAGTTTTAAGCCATTCCCCCTTGTCCTGTCCCTATATGTTCTTGAAAATAGTCTCTCTCCAACTTTCTTTTAGGCTTCCTTTTGGTATTGGACTTGATTTCATCATTAATCTATACTGGGATTGGGTGTTTCTTAGATACAAGAATTTGACTGGGGTGATTAAGCAATATTACAGCAGAATTTTAAGGGAAAGCAAAAATTTCACTCTTCAAAGCAATCTGAGAGAGGTATGGCTGTGGGGCTGTGGTATTCTTTCAAAGTCTTTAACTGTCAGTACCTCTAGAATGGCAAACAGTTCAGAGAGTTAGCCTGGGTTTTGGAAGAGCTTTTCCCTACATTTTCTGTGTCACCTCAAGCAACTCAGTCTCTCAAAGTTTCAGATCCCCAGCTGTTAACTGGGAATTAAAGTAATTTACTTCTCCACAAGGGTGTTGTGAAGGTTATCCATTACAGACTGTGCAGTGTTCAGAAACTATGGTCCCAGCATACATAACTACCTATGATACAACGACCATAAAGCAATGTGTATAAACTGTGTCACAAAATGAAGCTTCTGAAAAGTTGGTTCCACTGTGCAAGGAAGGACTCACCATGGCAGAACACTCTACACCGAGTTCAAAGTGTACAAAATCAATGAAGGAAAAAAAAAAGCCTTTTTCAAAAGTGATTTAATTCACTGAAAGTTGACTGTTTTTTCAATTATGACTCTTTAAAAGTTCCTAAAGGTACTTTTAAAAAAGGACAAAAAAACACAAGTACAAGTTAAAAGATTGGACAATACACACAGACTGAGAATAGGTCTTTTTCTAGTTTTGTGTTCCATAAGGAACTTCACAAGCCCATCTTTCAGACACAGGGTTTATGTTTAGAAGAAAACCACCATAAATAGTATCAGGGGAGGACAGCAAAGGCATCTTCAGGAACATCTCATCAGCATCCAGCATGCAGGAGGATGGTGCAGATAAAATTATCTTGGGAAGGGCTCACTTCCTTGGTCATGTGTGTTGGGTGGTTGAAGGAGTCCTTGGTTCCCTGCCTCTGTTCTCCTCTCCACAAAGAAAAGCTGTGTGCATGCCAGAAAGGGTGATGTGATTATTTGGGTTGGGATTTTTTGTGTTTGTTTGGCCCCATGTAATAATTGGTTCAGTCTAAACCAAAAATTTTGCTTCCTCTGAGTATTTACTGGGTGAAAAGGACACTGTGCCTCTGTGTCTATCTTACTCTGTAACCTGTCAATTTTAGAGGCTTGTATAATAAAAGATGGCTGAGTTTAAGTCCCTGATCCAATAAATGTTTATGTACAACAGTCTGTAGCAAAGCCAACATGAGAGATTTTCATCAACTCACATTCCTGGCTAAAAAATGATCTTGGAATCTGATTAATGTGGGATTAAATCCCCTTAAGTAGAAGACACAAATCTCACAAATCCCAGCTGAATACCTTAAGCAGCAGCCTGAATGGTGAATGGTACCTCTTCCATGATGATTTTATGAAGACTAAAAATTTATTCCATTTGAAACTACTCATTATTGGCTTCAGATTGTTTTTCTTCTTCGGGAGGTGGGGGGAAGCCAGGGAAAACATCAATCTACTCCTAAGTTAAAGTGCCATTTGTATATTCCTTTGAGAGGAAGGACTGCAGCTATTACAGGCCCCTTTTGAGCCCACATAAATGTGTGTGTATGTATATTTTTTTCTTGCGCATGGTCTAATCTGAATTTTGCCATCACAACTTTCCCACAAGAGTTTAAGATTATTTTTCAATGACAGCCTTATCAGTAGATTTCAATAACTGGGGAATAAAGAATTCAGGTCCTCATCCCTACAGCTTGTATGTTTTGACATCTGCATAAGTGAATTAATTTTCAGAAGTATTGATCCTATAATTTCCTCCAGCACCTTAAAAAATTAGTATCCACAACACACTAAAAGCCTGTGGGCAAAAATACTGGGTTTTGCCTCCCATTAAACTTCCAGACTATCAGAAAATACTAGTAAGTGTATGGCAGACAATTTAGAAAGTATGAAAATTTTTCAATGGAAGATTTTAATCTGAGGAATATAAAAGAAATATATGATATTTCAGAAGAATTACTAACCCTAACAGGGGATTTTGTGTGTGAAGTCATGAGAGTTCCGTAAATACAATCTACTGGCAGGAAGATACTATACTAAAGAGAGTTAAAATCCCATGATTAATTTAAACAATTGTCATGTATCAATTGAACCAATATCATTAACAAAATAGGAGGTTAAAGGAAAAATAAAGATTTTCTATCTGCTGAATTTAAAATATTTACAGTTGTCTGCTGTGCTGTGAAATAGTAACCAATAAATTTAATTTTAACATAAGAAGACTGTGTTCTACTCGAAGATAATAGTTCATAACAACATGCATTGAAAATTTTTATAACCCTCACATAAAACAAGAGTCAACAACTTTTAAGGCAAATCACTGTGGTATGGCTGATAAATAACAGCTTGCATCCACTTACCCGTGTCTCTCCTCTTCCCTTTTGGTGGTGACACCAAAGGTGAGAGCATTCAAGAATCACTTTAGGCCTAACAGACTTCAACTGGCGCTTTCAACGCCAATTCTTAGATTTAGATTTGCCAAAATCTCTTAATCTTCCCAGATTTTGGAAAGTGGGGATTACCTATACAATATTTCTCCCTCTACTGCCTTCAAGTATCTCTTGCTTTGTTTTAAATCAAATTAATGAAGTATATGTGTCTGAGGTGGAGCTTTGCCACTCTTCACAATATCTAGTAGGTTTTAAATGCTCCTATATAAAACATGAAGCTTTTTCCTATCAGCTCCTAATTTCACTGAATCAGTGCACGGTCCCTGGAGGAACTAAGCACCAACTTTATTTTGAATCCTATTTACTTGTTTTGCCATTTCACTTACTCTATGCCTCAAAGCATTTGGCACTTACCATCACCCTATTATACATTCTGGTTTTTGGCCATGCTATTGAAACAGCATTACTAAAATTACTAAAATGTCTATCAAGTTAGAAAAAGTAACTTTGGTTATCCAAGTGATTTTTAATGAAGAACCCAAAAACTTAACAAAAAATTTAACACGGTTAATATTTTCTGGTTTATTTACTCTATTTTATTTTCCATACTTAGATGTAAAACATGGTATATATAAGTAAACATAACATACCAAAATCCACAAGCTTGACTCCTCCTTCAGTGGTCAAAAGGATATTATTTCCCTTAATATCACGGTGGATAGTTTTGTTTTCATGCAAGTGCTGAAGTCCCTGGAAGGCGAGATGTAAACATGAACTTTTAACAACAGCTCTGTCCTCCGTATTACATTTGCAGAAACAACAAGGTAGTGGAAAACCATGAAAAACACTTAAAACATTGTTTTTAATCCAAAACCACAGGGATGTCATTCTTACTGCAAAACTATTTGCTGCATGACAAGGAAAAGATATTTTTTAATTGCCCCATTTTATGTCAAATAGAAATTTTAGGATGAAAGCAAAAAAATATCACTATAAACCTACATATAATACCTTTAGAGAATAAACTCAAAGCAAACCACTAAGACCTAAATGCCACCGGAGAAAGTAGAATTTCAGTTATAAGAAAATGATAAATAAAGACAATTGATCCTAATGAGCAAAATCAAATTCTTGTAGCAGAGTTTGAATTTGCTAGATATGTGGATCATTTTAGTATAAAAATAGTTTGGATCCAGACATAGAAAGCTGAACAGTATTTTGATATTTCTGCTATTTCTCAAAAGAAAAGCAATTTTGATTCTGAACTGTATTTACTAAGAAAATTGATCAATGGTCAGAAATCAATTTTCATTCTCTTAATAGTGAAACAAACAGATGAACTGCTATTTACCTTGCTTGCTTAAAAAGAACCATCCTAATTACACATTGCCTTGATTTCATTAAACACTGCTGTAATACAAGATAGTGAGCTGTGTTAGTGGGGACATGATCTTCATTAATTTTAAAAAAGTATGAGCCAAATATTGACTGTCCTTTCATTGAAAGCTTATCTTACCATCAGAGCTTCTCGTAAAATGTAAGCAATTATAAGTTCATTCATCCTTTCGCCTCTCTTCAGAAATCCTTTCACAAGATCAGTCACAGATCCACCATTGCACAGCTACAAAACATAAGGGGAATATAAAAAGGAATTAAGGAGTGTTGGAGTAGCCACCTGGTTTTCACTTTCAGTACTTTTTATATCTGTACCCAAATGAAATTCTACTAAACTGACAAACCACAAATTTGTCCTTAAGTCTGCCATTTATACAAACAACATACACAGCAATTTTTGCAATTATTTTTCACTATTTTCTGCGTTTAATTCTTCTTGCCCAAACACAAGTACAGCAGTCTATCTCTTTGTTTTCCTGTATCCATGACTGCCTTTCACTGAAACAGAAGTATATTACAGTGCAATAAATTAACTGTGAAGGTATGTTTTGTGGGGCATACTAATTGCTTCTTATATTCACCATGTACAACTCACCACCAATGCACATTATTACAACACCAATTCTTGGGTACAAAAGCTACGTACAGTATAAAATGGATTTAAGGCTTCAGAAGACAGGCAGCAGAGAAATTTCCCCAACATGAAATCTTCCAAGGGTAAAGCTGCCCTTTTTGCCAAGCAGCACTTAATTCCTAGCATAGGAAGGTGTGATACACAAGGCATGGGTATCATGGAATATGATGAAAGCACTGTGGAAAGAAAGGTCTCCCACTGAAACAAGGTGTGCCATGGGTGTAAGACTAATTATAGCCTTTGTTGTATCAACCCTGTCAGCTCCTTGTTCCAGATGCAGAGCTACAATGTGCTCTGGACAATCCTCTCTCACTCCCCAGAGGAGAGAGTCCAGCCAGACTCCTGCAAACCCCTCTCCTGTCCCGTATACGTGGGAAGAAGAGACCTGGCCCTCCTCTCTAAAAAGGATAGTGAGCACACATTACCAGCAGATTAGTTTAGACTGCAGTACTTCACATGTTCATTTTTATCACTTTCAATTTTTCTGCAGGAAGAAGCAACAATGTAACTTTAGTGAGTACCTACTACCGTAGGAGTTACACGTCTGCAAAGATGAAACTGGCACTTAAGCCCTTAAACTATCCATAATGCACCTGACAATACTCACTGATTGAAGAGCCATTGCCTCTGTAAAGGATTAGCTGCTTCCAACAGAACAGTAAAATAAACTTTAATTCTTACACAGTATCATCATCCAGTAGCTTTTCACATGAAACTAAATACCCATGTAAGGTATTTTAACAATGCAGCCCAAAACAGTAATTCCTTTTCATTACTTTTGAAGTAAATTCAAATAAAGAGCATAATTATCAGTAAAACCTTTCAACTGCAGAATTCTAGACATCAGATTCTTTTGTATATGTATATTTTTCATCTGTTCTTCTATACTCCTACATTTTTTTCTGTGCTGCAATTAAAAAAAGACTTATAAAGCATTTTCTATCCCTTTGTACCCAAACATAACAATAATTCTCTCACTACCTTTGAAACCCCTAGGCTGCACTGAACTTGCACCACATGAATGCCTACAGAAATGCCATTCAACACACAACTCCTGTTGCAAGATGTGTCCCCCATCAAGTCAGCAAGGGCTCTGGTCTGACAGAGGCTGAGCTCTATGGCAACAGTCTTGGAACTCACTTAACCTCACGGTTACCTAAGTGGGGCAATATGCATGCTTAGAGAGGGAAGAACTCATATGCTTAAATGACAGGATTAAATGCTTTGCTGGATAAGGATCAGATTCCCAAGCAGGATTTCATTTACTATCATTAGCCATGCTGGTCTGCCTTCTACACTGACTTTTTCAAGTTAGTTATTTTTCTACAATGACATTATCTTTTCAGGGTTTCTATCATTTTAACTTTGGCACGTCACCGACATATTTAATCAAACCAAATGGATTATGACAATTCTGGTTAATTTAATGCACTTGAATTCAGGGCACTGAAACTGTCTGACAAGTAACAAACCAACTGTGAAATACATTACACATATGATATTCTTCAAACTATTTTTCTTCATTATCTCATATTATAATATGAGATGTAGTATTTTGCTTCTTACAGATGGATCTTTTTTCTTTACAGAGCTTTCTTTACATACCTGTTCAACGTAAAGAAAACCAATGCAGAAAGGAAATGTTTATGTGCAACAGTCTGTAGCAAACATTCTTTTTGTAGGCAGAAGAAGGGAGAAACTACACCTCAGAAATCACCCTCTTTAATGTTTAGGCAGTGAAGCCAATACTGAATTTATTTGCCTGTGTCAGCAACGTTAATTTTCACTTCCTTTATCATGTTGCTCTAACTAATTTTTCTACTACTCTCATAAGATACAAATCCTTATTATGAGATAAATATCTGCATTATAAGATAACACTTACCAAAAATATCAGGTAATGTAAGATATTTAAACTGTGATTATTTTAGACCAAACAAAACCTGAACATGGGTATGTAAAAGGTCAGCTAAAAAGGTCTTGAAATAAAGAACCCAGCAGTCAGCCATACCACCATGGAAACTCTCCACCAACTCCCAAGGCAGGGTGGCTGCTTAGACAGAGTTCAGCTGAGGATGTTATAGACACAGGTTCCTGCACACACACACAGGGCAACTTTTCTTTTGCTACTTCTGTGTCAAAGAGCTGTACTTTCACTTACATCAGACAATTAATGTTTTTCTGAGACCACCAGCATAGGAGGAAGAGGGGAAAAAAGGCTGGGTATTAGAATGCAAGCAACTATAAGGAGGAAAAGGGATTATTGGAATACAACTACAATTAGAAAAGGAGATTATGGCAGACACTGTATGTGTGTGCTCTGTGCTGTGTGGGTGGGAGGCGGGAACGATGACGACAACGATGACACACGCTAGTATTAACCTTGTTCTATTTTTACCATCATGGGTAAAGTGCTGTATCTGCTCTAATTTCCTATATCTACTGTGCATTTTTTGCAGTTGAAGCTGCCACATGTCCCTAAAACTATGCACATAACAAAAGCTGAAATGGTGATTCTTTCTCCTGACTCCGGGTAGCAAGTTGCATGTGTACTCAACCCAAAGGTATCATAAACACTTCAAAACGTCTCTGTCCTAACAAATCAGGCTCTTCCTTTTCAAAACAAGAAGCTATAGAAAGTTATGATACTCCTGCCCAATACAGTGCTGGACCATACTTGCTTGAGAATTTGAATAGATGGGAAATAAATTATCCTTGGGGATGTTGATCAGGATCTAGTCCATAGAAACTTACGTAAAAAGTAAAAAACCCTAAATGATTAAAAAAAAAAAAATCACATAACCTTGATTCACACAGTCCTTTACTGAGAGATTATGGGATAAATGTTATTTAGCAGCACTGCTAGACAGAAAGTTTCCTGGGGAGTTGTTAAATATTGCAGCCTATAATTATGATATCTGCTACTTCTCAGTAGAAACACTGTGTAGCCTCTTACCAAAGCTGCTCAGTTTGAGTTAAGCCAACTGAAATGCTTGGATGACAAGAAATCATGAAGGCAACAGAGATAATTTTTTAAAAAGATCTTTCTCGTTTTCAGTGAAGCATCTAGAGAAGGGAGGTGCTGGTAACTACTATTTTGTTGCAAACCTTGTGAACTCACATGACCAAATAGCTGATCAGTCTGTGTTATTTGCTCTACAACATTTGGTAAAATCTCCTCAGAACACCTTGATGATGGGCACTGTAAGCAGAGAACAACAAATGCACAGAGAAGTCAGGACACAGCCATGCAGCAGAAGCTACGTGTCTGTCTGAGCTCTGCCACAGGCCTGCTCCCTACCCTGAAGGTCAAAGCAACTCACCAAATGAAATGGCCTTTCACCTGCCATGAGACACGGCCTCTTCTGGGAGGAGAGGGTCATAACTCTGTTTCTCTCTCCCACACATTCACACACATTCTCTCTTGCATACACAGAAGCATTTCTTGTGGTTTTATCAGATGGAAGCCCCCATTTAGCTTTGAATATAGTCAGCTTAAAGGGACAGACTCTTGGAATGTCCAGCCTATGAGACACAGGAAGGGAAGATACTCGTGATCGTCCCACAGGGAAGTAATTTAGAGATGTCAGAACTTTGTACATGAGCAATTTTCATCAAATTAATATTACTCACTTCTTCTATTGTTCCCTTGTGATTTAGAGGTATTTTCCTTACCGGCATTTTTTTCAGTGCCTGCACTGACAGAATGCAAATGTTATCTACAAAAACAAGCAACTAAAAGGAGGGTGAACTGACCCCTCGAGGCTACCTAAAATGGGGTGGAGAAGACAGAGACAGAATCTTCCTAGCGGCACACAGCAAAGGATGAGAGGCAACAATCCCCCACTGCAAGACAGGAGATTCCTACCAGACCTAAAAGAAAAATTTTCCCACCGAGTTAAGCACTGGGAGAGGTTACACAGTGAGTTTGTGTTACATCCATCCTTGGAGATATTCAAACTTGAATTGAAAAGAAAAATCTGTAACATTTCAGTTAAAAGTCTTTGAGCAAGGGGCTGGACCAAGTAACTTCCAAAGGTCCCCTCCATGCTGTACTTTTATATGATTCAGAATATATGAATTTAATGAATTTTGAATTTAGTTCCTAGTCTGGATATTCAGACAGTAGAAAGAGTGGGAAAGAACGAAGGAAATCTTGCATACCTAAACCAAGGGAAAGAATAATTTAATAGAAGGCTTGATTCATATAAAAATCTGCCTTAAAGAGCTGTAGCTCTGATGGCCATGCATAGCTGTATCAAAAGAGGTGCTTAGGAATCTTCTACAGTGGTAGAAAAGGGCTCCTCCCGTATGATTTTCTGGCACTCAAAAAGGCAAAGACTCATACTGGGATGACATGCAGATCTCCACCCACCCATCTGCCACAGCCATGTGCTACTGTAATTGAGCTATTAGTATGCTAAGCTATCTTCAGCAAAAAAATTATTAAAATGCATGATCCTAACACATGAAATGTCACTTAAAATTGGCATCACATCACAGTCATGCAGATGTTCTTTTTAGGTCTTAGTCACTCTGACCCAGTTATACATTTCTCCTCTTCAGCTCTTCTAGATTCTGATGCCCGTTGAATAAAGATTCAGTATCATCTCCCTTTTTAGGAAAACTATCAGTTGCAGTTTTGTGAGGGCCATTACAGCCTTTAATCATCTAACTGCTCCTGACTTATGCACCTGTACTAAGCTGTCAGGTAATGTTTGCTTGCATCCAGCAGTTGTCAAGGTGCTTTCATCTTACTTCAGCAGCTTGGATGCAAACAGTGGGACAACTACAATTACTTCCTTCCCTGTCTTTACAGGCTGCACAGACATAAATGACTGGGCAGCACATCACATATGCACAATTTATGTCATGCATGAATCATAGTTATGAAAATGTCCTTTATGCTTTAATGTTACCACACACAAGAATGCTAAAAGCATCACAGGCACTAATCTCTAGTTTTCCCCTGTTCTTAGAATAGATCAATAATCTGCCCCGTTCTCCTAAGCAGCACCGTCAGTCTCTGAGCTGACTGCACCTTCCTTTCAAGACTGATTGCTGTAAGAACAGATACTTAGTTGTTGCTGTTTTGTCATCATAAAATTACAGAAGCAGAGGAGTAAAAGGGATCTCAAGAAATCACTTAGTCCACCCCATATGCACTGTGTAGAGACCTGGTACTTTCAGATATGATAGATATATGTCTAACTTGCTCCTAAAAATCTCTTGAGGAAGATTTCAGTCTTTCTAAGTAGCCTGTTTCTGTGTTTCTCTAGCCTCATAGAGCATTTTTCCTGCTATCCAACCTGAATCCTTTTTGCTTCCAACAAAATTGCATTATTTTTGCCCTTCCTTTCAGCAGTATATGATAATAAATTATTATTTTCTATTACCATCCCTGCCAGACTACTATCATGATATGTTTTTTTTTTTTCCTCTTGTTTTTAGGCTGTACAAGGTTAGTTGTTGTAACCTTTTGAAATTCTCCACATTTTCTCAACTCAGACTGCCTTCAATTTGCCACTGATGTTTGTCTCACATTTTGCCCCAAACTGCATACAGAATTCCTTTGGAATTCTTGTCTTAGCTGAGAAAAGCTGAACAGAACACAATCATCTCCACTTTAAAGAGAATCCCCTTCTGGAGAACAACAGTCTGGTCAGGTATGTCCCATTTTTTATTCCTGTGGACAGCAGTACTTTGCATGAATCTCTTTTCTGTGATTCAAAAAAATTTCTCTGCTATTCACAACTGGGAATCTGATGCTATTTCCCAATCTGCCTGTAATTAAACTAGGTATCCACTTCAACTTTTTACATGGATTTTTTTCATCACTCAAATTATTACTGAACAGAAACAGACCAAAAGTAGATGCCTGCTTGAGATTCTCCCAGCCTGAAGTGAACTAAGTCCAGTTTTGTGAAAAAGAGGTTATTTGCTTTATTGTTTTTGTGAAAAGTCTGTATTTCAACATTTTCCTCACAAGCATGTCACATGGGACCATATAAAATCCTTACAAAAGACATATTTCATCTATTGCTTTCCTCATGTTACACCAGTTATCCTGTTAGAAGATGACATTGTATTAATACAATTTGTTCTGGCCCAGGCCAAGCTGACCACTTACCACGTTACTGGGTTCTGCATGTGCTACAGTGGTTTCTGTGAATTTGTTCTGGAACTGTTCTGGGTATCAAAGTCAAGCAGATTGGTCTGTATTTCCCTAGGACATTATTTTTCCTCACTTTGTAAAGACCTATAATAAGTATTACTGTATCTCATTTCTCTAGTAACCTTGTCTTTACCACGCTCCACATTAGACCCCCTGAACTTGTCTTTAAATGCTTCAGCTCAGCATTTTTGTTTCTCCTATTTGAAGGAATTCTGAAATATTAGAAGCAGCAGATCCTAATGCATTTTTACTAGTCTCTTACTGTGCTTCTATTTTTCTCTGCACCAGCTAGTTTGCTATTGTGTTTTTAATGTCTTTAAAGAACTGCCAGCTACCCTGGAAGTTTCCTGTATTTTTACATTATTTTTCCTAACTACAGGTACCTACCAGTTCCCAAAGCCAGCTAAAGCATACTCTCACTGAGTCCATTATCTTTACCCTGCTGCCATCTTTACCATCCTTTCTTTTCTTAGGTGAGTGAAAGCAACTACTTTGGGGCCTTTTCCACTCAAATTTCTTTCTATCTTCAGCTTTTCAAAAGAGATCTGGTCTATTAGAATAGAATCTACCTGATAAAGCCATTTCCAGAGTCACTTTCTTTGCCTTCTGTCTCCAAGCAAGAACTCCATGGACTGTCCATCTCACAGTGTCAGCTGTGACCAGATAACTCCTATTCTCTGCCTACAGTGTGACACATTTCCATAATTATTACTGCCAAAAAGCACATTCCACTGACAGCACCTAACATCTACCACCCATACTTAAAGGTTCTTGTGAAAACTTACAGGGAACTAAATCGGTTTTCTCAATGGGCCAAGTGGTTCAGTACACAGCTCCTGTTTGTGCAGCACTGTTTTAATTTCATCTCAAATGGAAGAAAGATATGCACTGTAGGTCCTGTTTTTCATAACAAGTGGACAAGACAACCCATAACCAAAAGAAACCACAGCAATGATTTCTCTATGCTTTTAGAAAAAGTTGATTGCTTTCAATTTAGCGTGAACAAAGCTTATCAGTGAAACAGGCATCTTTCCTGAGTTATTTTGCTTCAGTGATCAAAAACCATGTGGTATTTATGATTTTGCTCTCTTATATCATCTAGCACCTCCAGGGCTGTGTTAGTCACAGCCTCACGGGTGTTTGTTTGCTGCTTCTGATTTCTTTCCTTTCAGTTTGGCTTTTAACTTCTCAGTTTCTTTGCCATGCACATGCACTGACAAGACAGCCAGCCAGAGGAAAAGTTTGCCTGTTTCATCTTATTCAATGCTGGCCTTCACAAACTCTTGTATTTCTCCGTCAGACCATAGATATCTTCACATCATGGCCAAAATGGAAAAGCCACAATGATGCAATTATTGCCTAAATTTCTTCTTTCAAACTCAGCATAATTGAATGAAGCCAAGCAAGCTTCACATAAGCAAGAAAAAAAAACGGAATCCCCAAAGGAAGGATTTTTCTGTTCTAAAACATTTGTAATATTGTGGAAAAAAAAGCAAGTAGCTGAGGTGACAGTGCTGTTAAAAAGGTTTACAGGACAGAGCCCAGCTCAACTCTCCTTCTAGCTCATCCTGACAAAAACTTTACACTGCACCATCCCATAATTCACATTCTTTATAATACAATTACATCCCCATCAAGTTGCTAATGAAGAAGTCAATGTATCACCTGTCCACATCTTCTCAAAAAATTACACAGCTGAAGTGGTACCAAGCTATGGTTACAAATAGTGCTCTGTAAAGCAACTGGGGTTGAAATATATTTAAAACAGAAATTCTAAAGGAGCTTCAACTATAGCTTCATGGCCTGGTAACACCATAGCACAGCCGTAATTTTTTAATAATCAAATAAATGGAAGATTCATTTTGCAAAATCAGAGCTAACCTAACTACAAAACTGAGAGGCATTGGTCAATAAAGAGCCAGGACTTTCTGAGTAAATACAAGAGGCAGCTTACCAAGACAGAATATTTTGATAGAGCAAACTTAGTGCAATTCATCATTTTATCATACACAAGGAGCAGTGGTAAAAACAACATTGAGAGGGCAAAACCATTCCCTTGGCTAGGGAGAAAAAAAGAGTGATTAACTTGGCATCCAAAATGACAGAAGTATTTCTACTAACTGCTGCAAACCTTGCTGAGGCTCTAGAAAACACACAGACTCTCTCAAGCAAAGAGGGCAGCCTGTGGTAACAGCAAGCACTTCACAGCTTTTATCGCCTGCTCAGATCTGCATTACTTTTGTTCACTCTTCACCAGTTAAGAAACATTTCCGAGCACCTTCCTTTTTGTAGCATCATTTCTATATGATTCAGGGTTCAGACAATAGTTCCAAGAACTGCCATGTCCACACTACTCATAATCCATTTTATGTGTGTGTTTCTACACGAAGACAGTAATTTAGTCTAATTCACTGTAATTTAAATTACTGCAATAGAAATCTTCCCTATTGAGTTTGAAAGCATGGCCAGGGAAGCACAGATCCAAACAATGGGGCTTGTCTGAAGGCTGCTTTTACAAAAGGAGCAAAGCTGAAACCCACTCATCTCAAAGCAATTGGTCTCCTCATGGGAGGACATGAAAGGAGCTGCAGGACTCTGTCACAGGACCCTACTAAGCAGGAACATTCTGAAGGACTTTCTTAAAGATAATTTTATAAGAACAAAATGATGCTAAACTCAAAAGCCTTTTTTTTCTTCTCCTTTTTTCCTTATTTTAACGAACTACTGGAATTATTAACTCGGAGAGACTAGATCAGACAGACTCGAAACTAAAGTGTTCTGTAAACCAATCTCTCCCTGCTCGCTGTGTGTGTGCAAGGCAGTTCCCTGCTTCCAGGGTTTGATTTCGGCAAAGTCAGCCGCTTTCTGAATTGCAGCAAATGCTGGCATTATTTCTGGAGCCCAGGAAACCTTCCATCACCACTGACACCTGTCTTGTTTCTGTACCCCTGGCTCCTTGCTCCTTGCTATCGTACTCTCCTCCTTATAGTCTGCAGCTTTCAGCCCCCTCTGCCTGACAAAGAATGAGGAAGAGACCCCTGTTCCTACCACTGGAGTGCCTCCAGTCACTCCCTTTATAAAGAGGCCCAGCATATTAACTGAGCACAAAACCAGCAAAATTGTATTGTCTATCACACTTGAATTTAAGTGCTCAACCCTCAGGTGTCAGAGAGCAAACCCTCCAGCAAAAAGCAAAAAGGTCTTAGCCCAAGCATTCCTACAATGACTGATGCTATTCCCCCTTACAGCTAAAGGAGGTCTGGTTATCTTGGATCTAAAAAAAACCTACACAAATGTGGATTTTGGTTTTTTGTTTTATTTTGTTTTTAAATTACCTCACATCTTTGGTAAAATTGTGACCAAAAATAAAATGTACTGAAAGCAAAGTGATGTTAAATATTAGAATGTGAGAGGCATATTGTTCATATGCTATTGAATTACATAGTGGTATGGTAAAACTATTTTTTCTGGGCTTTTGCTTTACTGCAAGTGGTGGCAAAAACTGTTAGAGGTTACTGAGAATCAGGTTTTTGCATGTGAGTATTCTCCAGCAAGGTAGGACATAATCAGCTGTTTAACAGATGCAAACTGTGCAAACCACAATGTAATGTGAAATATCCATTATGCAGAGAAATTATGAGTGTTTAGTAAAAGTCTGAAGCATCAAATGGTAGTTGTAGCCACACATCTTTGGTCTTGAGAAAATAGGATATGATTCAAGAGTGAAAAATTGCTATAATTGGGAAGCAAAGAGGGAGACATTAGAAATGGAGAAATCAAGCCCAATTCAGGCATGTAATGGATCAAAACATTCAGTGTTGGTCTGAATGGAGCAATTATAACCAAAGACATTACTGAAAAATGACCTGTGTTAAGAAATATGAAAAAGCAATTTTCAATTGTTTAATTTTTCTTCTATAAATGCCATTTGAAAATAGCTAATAATATTTAGGCAAATGACAGCTTCCTTCCCCCCACCCAGCCCTTTATAAAACCTAAATGGACTTGTTATTTTCTACTATGCTAATTTCCGGAAACATTATTGTTTTACAGCAAATACTGCATAGCAAAAAAAGCTGTATATCTGCTTTCTTATTATAACTCGTGTTATATATTCCATTAAACAGAACATTCCATTCAAAGCTTTTTTTAAACTCCATAAACTTGCCTTTATTCCCTTAGATGGAAACGCATCTGCATATAGTAAACTCCTGTATCTAACAAAAGCATACTGCAAACATGCCAAAGGAAAATCCTAAATAAATTATTAAACTCTCCATACCACAAGGTCCTCTATTTCATGCAAAAGAGGAGTAACTGATACAGTGAAGTCTCTGGTTTATCTCAGGTAGGCTCATCTTTTTGAAAGCCAAAGTGAGACAGTTGGGTCTTGCTTCAAGGCACTCCCACATATTCCTGCGGGGCTCACTCCAGCCAGTGCTCATTAGTCAGAGAGGCCTCACAAAAAAGAATTGAGTGACTGAATTTGGATTTTCCCACTCTGCTAAAACTGCCATAGCAATAAAAACAACTCCAGTTTCCATACTTCTACCCATTCCTTATAGAACCATAGAATATTCTGAGTTCGAAGGGACCCACAAGGATCATTGAGACCAGCTCCTGGCCCTGCACAGGACAACCTCAAGACTCACACTGTGTGTCTGAGAGTGTTGCCCAAATGTTTCTTGATTCATTACAGTTGTATTATTTTTTTAAGACAAAATCTTCAGTCAAATGGAATTCAAAAACTGAAGTCCCAACAGCTTAAATGACACAAATTTGTTTGCTGAACTGTTGCACGATCAGCAACTTCCCAGGCTCTGTGCTTTCCTTGCAGGCTGCAGGACCTGAGGCTGAAGATATTTTCAGCCAAAGATCTTTGCACGTCTAGAACAAGAATTAGCTGCTTTACAACACTGACAGCCACTCCTCTCTCCCTCTTCCACGCACAGAGAGGTGCCATGAAGAGTGACAACACCATTAGCGGAGAAAAGAAGCAGCTCAAGCTAATGGAGGAAAATACTTTACTGCCTGCCGTCAGGACTCTTACATGGCACTGGAGATTTCAGCAAGAGAGAAGGGCAGAACTACTCATCCTGCTCTGAGCTTTGCTTTTTTGTGCCCAGCCTGCTTGGGCATAAACAACCCCCTGACCCCTGAAGAGGTAGCCTGTGCCTGGAAAAGGAGCAGTGGCTGCTGAAGAGTCTCGTGTTGGCCATGTGGGGGTGACAGCATGCTCTCCCTGCCAGAACCATATCCATCCCCTGCTCCATCCATGTTACAGGACTCCTTGCCCTTTTACACTGGGATTTGAGAATGAGGTGAAACCATTGCAAGCCCAGCCAAGGAAGATTATCTAGACAAACAGATTTAAAAAAAAAATTGATCTATTCACCTTATACACAGAAGTTATCAGTCTCCCTACATAGCTTAGAAAATCAAAGTTAGTGAGTCAAAAGTAAACTAATAAATATATTGTCATCTACTGCAAAAATTGAGATGATTGTAAAAGTCAAAGAATCTGTCGTGGTTGGTTTGGGATTGTTTTGGTTCATTGGGGTTTTTTGGGGAGGGTTGGGAGTGGGGTGGTATTTGGTTTTTTATAGTTTCTTGTCTTTCTTCATATTTTACATCACCCAGACTTCCAGCTCTCAAACAGCTGAAGCCTCATTCAAGTTAAGGTACAAAACAGCAGTGAAGTATTTTAGCCTTCTTTTTTTTTTCTTTTTTTAAAAAGAAAAATACCAATAACTGGACCTTCGGACAGTTGTTGCTCCTCTTTTGTAGAAACCACACTGCAGCCTAGAATTGCACTATTAACATCTCATCTCTGAAGTAGGAAAAAAAAAATCTCCATTCCTCTCGGCAACTGGACTTGCTGAGACTGTTATTTCTCTACATGAATATATTCCATAGATAGCACATTATGTAACAAAGCAAAGGACTGTTGTTGTTGTTGTTTAAATAAGAAGGATGCACTTCAGTGAGTTTCCCCATCTATTAGAATTACATGCAATGTTCAAAAGGCAACATGATCAGAAACTCTTTCACATATAGTAGGTCAGTGAAGGATCCAAGACTATTACCCACACAAAATTTGGGCATTAATTATACTCATTTTTCTCTGACACACATGTAAATTGTGCTGTCACTGTTCATTTATGAATGCCTGAGGAAAATTTATAAATATTCCATGAACTCTAGGGCTCTCTTTGTGACCACAGTTAGATTTGCAAACATCTGGAAGCATCTGATTTGCTAAATTTCTGTCCCCAAAGAGCAGATACAACAGCACAGCAGACTCACTCCAGGACCAACGCAGCCGTGTAAATGTATTGTTCAGCAGTCTTAATTCTACCTAGGAGTTACTGCAATACCTTGTTCTCTTGGCTTTAGTGAGTACTTATCCCTAACCAGCCATCTCCAACCATGCCATTATTCCTTTGAACCCTCATGCTGGCTGCCCTTTCTCAGTCACATCAAACACGAGTTGGATCCTTTTACTGTCAAACTCCACAGCAGTTCTAATACCATTTCTTCTGCAGCAAGAGATCTGCTTCTATCCTTGATCAGCTCACAGTGCTGGCATCCCTTACGGGGTCTCTGTTGGCATAACATGTTTTCCTTTCTGCTTTGAAAAAGCAGCTAAAGCAAAACAGAAAATCATAGCACCATCCTCCTTCAAATCCTCCTTAATAACTCTCCAGTACTACAGTGCTGACACAAATGCTTGCTGCTGATTGAGATCACAACTGACTTCTGTTATCCATTCGGTTCTCCTTTTCCAAAGCCATTTGTTCTATCTGGTTTAAACCTTCACTGAAAGCTCTCTGCTATGAAGTCAGTTTTCAGAAAGGAAAGGAATGAAAAATTGATACTCTACACATTGTGCTGGGCTCTCCATCTCTAGGCAAATTCAACAATAGTAGTTCTTCCAAAGGATCTCCACAAAACCTTGAAGGATTTTTATCAGGGGATCTCAGCTTATTATGTTCTCATTATATTTAAACACCTCACCAGACAAAGGCAACTGACCTTGTGATTGGTAACTGGGCAGGAACTGCACTGGTGGACTACTCTGTGACCATAACACAGCACAGTCTGTTGACAGGTCCTCTCTCAGCTCTTACCCTGTTACAAGCATTTTGGCAAGCCACTGGAAGTAAACTAGTAGTGATGGACCGACATAACCCTGGTACAGCAGGCTGGCAGTTTGATATACCAGCATTTCATTCCTTTTTTCCATATGGTGCTACCTTTACAATTGTTACAATGTCCCTCCTCTGATTAACCATGGGTTTTTACTTTGTTTATGTTTGCAGAAGGAGTAGCAGGTGAACCGATGCACTAGTTTTCTGTATTCTAGTTTAATTCAAGCTCCTGAGAGCTTCTATTTACTGGGTTTAAGATTTTTTTCTTCTTTCTGGAAAAAAAACCCATCGCAAATAGAAGCATCACAAGGACTTAAAAAGAGAATTGAGATATTTGTACATTCAAAGTTTTTCCTCTTAATGTAAATTTTAAATGATCAAAGGTAAGTAAAAGATCTGAATAACTTCAGGAAAATTTTAAATCAGCAAACATAGCTGCCAACTGAATCACAATAATCCATCATGACAATATTTCTGTAATTCTTTTGAGTTATCAGTGTCTGGTTAGCAGGTTCAATTAACATCAAGAAACATCCAGAAGATGAAACTCAAATCATACCACTTTGCCTGCAAAAATCCAGAATTATACAAATTATCAATTTATTTAATCATTTTTCCTGTGTTAAAAGGTTGAGGGAAAGGGAAAGGCTAAAATGACACCTCTTCAGAGAAGCAGATTCCAAGCACAAGCTACTCTACACTCCCACAAGATTTCTCTGGTGAAGATTACACTACATCAAGAAAAGGTTCTACATGAGAACAAAGGTGAATCAGGTTCACTCAGTCTGGACTGTGCATAACCAGCATATGTACAGATTGCACCAACTATCCTGCAGGTGCTTTTTAACAACAGAGCTGGTCAGAAAATAGAGCCTGCAATCCACTGGAAACTGTAACATGAGCAGGACTCTAAATTTCTTCACACTGAAATATAATTAGATTAAGAAATATTTTCATAATGTTGAAAACATATTCTACTATGTGGAATATTATATAAATAGAAATCAGCATATAATAGCGATGCAAAAATTCAACTTGTATGCTCATAAGGGGAGACTGTACAGCATGCCTGTATCATCATCAGGTTTAGTGTGTCCATAAATGGATACTAAGTGGAATAGTCCGGGACATCTGTAATATAGCAATCATGGTTGCTGGAAAGCATGAAGGAAATGGACTGCAAAAACTGGACAACAGACTCTTCCTAAAGAGCATCTTCTAGTGTCACCACAGTACACAGAAAGCTGAGCTACATGGACCGTTGGTCTAAATCAGCATTGCAAATGTTTTTGAAATGTTCACATATACACTTCGGGGAAAAAAAAAAACCACCTAAAAAGAATATTTTGTCAGTCTTCCTGACATTCAGCAGAGTGAAAAGGATGTATTTCTGTAACACTTCTTGGCAATTCCCTCTACCTCTCCAGAAATGAGAGGTTTCTACAATACGCCTTGATATTACAAAACTGCATTTTTGGGTGGAAAGTCATTCCTTCCAAAATTTTTCCCCTACCAAGATAAGTTTTAACTCATTAAATAAGGGGTTTTTTTACTGAAAAAATAGTGCATGTTCCCTCTATTTCCTATAAAAATATATTGAGGACCACAAAATACACTAGCTTACTGATGTGACTCACAAACCCAAATTCATCTCAAATACAGCATGCATAACTTTGCATCTTTTGAAAATGGACCAAGATGCTTCTTAAAGTTCTACCTGACTCTGTAGCATGTGAACTGTAGAAATATGTTGCATTATGATTCTGGCCTTTGGTTTACAGCAGCAAGTAAAAGCTGTGTAATACCTACCACTTCCCTTGCTGTGGCTTTTCAGCTTTCGCTCTTTCTTGCCTAGGTTGTTCTTTGCACCAGGCAAGGCCCGTGCCATTTGTTCTCCCCACCTGTTCCTGACCTACATCCTCACCTGTAGGGCCTGATATGATTCCTCTCTGCTCCATCTTCCATCAAATGATCTCCAACTATCTCAGATATTCTGCCTTCTGAACTAACATCCAGAGCAGAAAGAAACAGGCTACAGCACACTCTGCCTCAGCTGTGTCATCATGCTGCTGTCTGCTGACATCAAACTGCTAAGCTGATTCATCCCAAGTATGGGATTTCTTTCCAAAACAGACTCAGTAGGAAAGTTTCTTCTGCCTGTGTCTCTGGACACACATGGCAAAGCTTAATGCACCTGGCAGGAATCCTCCCTCCAGCAACGTTCTGTATTATAAATTTGATTAGAACAACATCCAAAGAGGAGCAGATGTTCAGCTTATCTGAGTGCAGCCTACAGAGAGAAGGGTACTTTGGAACTGAAAGTCAAGAGTACTGTTATTCTGTGCAGATGTTTTCTTGTTTCACTTTCATTCCCATAGGTAGTTTTCTTAAAAATACATTGCATGAGACATGTCTTAAAAAGCTGAAGATTCTTTCCTCTAGTAAAAAAAACCCAAACCCAACCATCTAAATATATGGATTCAAACACTCCAGTGAATAACTTTGTTGGTAAACAGCAGTGGTGGCTCTAAATGCATTACTAAATGCTGAGTTTTGCCATCTATCACAACCCATTCCTAGTGGAATTTGAGAAACTTTCTCTCCAAATTGTTCCGCCCATGGATCCCATCAAAGAAAACAAAATGGAGATGATGAAAAGATATTCATTCTTATAAACTGCAGGACACCGTAATAGCTGCTGTGAAAAGCAAACTGCAATGGCCCTGTAAAGCTGCACACAAGCTGAAAAGAATGTGTCACTTGAACAGAGAAATCTGTTTTACGACAGTTTTCTTTCACATACACTAATATTAATAGGAAAGCTTCACCAAAGTCAATACTGTAACTTTTTTCCTACTTATGCATATCTACACATACCAACTGAAATCCATTGCATTCATGGATCTACACGTGCAGTGACAGAAAGCATCCAAGACTGTTCCACACACTCCATACTAACACTTGCACAGGTATAGCCCGGCATGAAAAGAGTAAATATAAAACATACTCCACATGCAGTCTCGTGGTTTTCACATAAAGAACATCATTTCATGTGAAATATAAAAGTTAAAATACAAACGCTTGACTGTTTCCTCCCAGTCTGTTTCAGCCTGGCTGTTTGGCATCCATCCTTTACAGGCCACAAGTTTCACAGATGGGAGTTTCAAATGCCCAGCAGACACAACAGAAGCTGGATTTTCCAAGATGTTCACTTCACAAAGACCTGATACCTTTTGATGTCAGTCTAACCTAATAATTTGTTATGATTTCCAATGCAAACTACTCTTAAAAACATCTTCCAATGGAACATAGAAGAATTTGGAATAGGTTTTTAGAACTTATGCATTACTGATAGCTTGTTTCCAGGATTAGATACCACTGTATCACTGAGATATTTGGCAGGAGATTTGTATTTTCTTAGCTGACGAATCATAAAATACATAAAATCACAAAATTCTTCAATCTCAACCTTATCAAACCCTGATCAAAGGACAGCAAAAGTCCTGATTCTTAGGAAAAGCACACTACTCCTGTCAGAGATATTCTTCATTTTCCTCTGGATACAAGAGGAAGTTTTTACAGAACAGCTTGTGAATCTATGAAAATGGTAATGATCAAGCTCTTTGCTCACAGATTACTCAAAACTAAAGACAAACACACCTTGCTCTGAACTTAATTTGAGGAAATCCTGCTGCTTTCAACAGCATTTGGGCAGTAGCTGCTTTTATTGGCTTATTTATCTATTTGTCCATTTACATCCCACAGAAAAAAGGGAATTCAGTTAAATAATTTCTATGATTTCATTTGGAAAAAAATCACCATACTGTGTTCTTTAACTGCTATGTCACATAGCATATTCAAAGAACTGCTACTACAAGATTCCCATGGCAAGCCTTTCACCAAAGAAAGACTTTAGGTAGCAAATCCTATGAGTTTATTAGAATTTTTATCCTAATTCCGGAGGCACAGGACTATCAATGTTATATCAAGATAAGAATGCTGAACTCAGACCAGACCATTTAATCAGAACACTAAAAAGACTAAACAACAGCATTTATCACTTTGCATGCAACCACTCTAAAAAAAAAAAAAAAA
>VWZT01013670.1:117320-130333 GCA_013397055.1 Pachycephala philippinensis
AAAAACACTAAATGACTTGCATCTCATTCATTGAGTTTATACTCAACAGTGGAATGCCAACTGGAATAAACCTCCTATTTTTCTGTATTATTTACCTCAAGAACTAGCCAAAGCTGGTCTCCATTTTTCACATCCTTCTTATAGTACATGCCGTAGAATTTGACTACATTGGGATGATCAGAGAGAGCTTTCAAAATGTTGTACTCAGCTTCAATTTCTTCATCAATATCCTAGTGTCACAAATGAGAAATACATAGCAGTAAATAAATAAATAATGATAGCCATTTAAAACAAAATCACAAAGTGTTTTCTGTCAATTGAAATGTAGTTTGAAATGATACAAAGAAAAAAACAAATTGAACATTAATGTACCATTTAGAGAGCTATATAGCCTGGTTCTGCTTAGAGAATACAAAAGAGTTCTTTTTTTAAATTTTATTTGTCTTTATCAATTTCAACTAATGAACACATGGGGTATGACAGAGCAGCCCTCAGGACCCTGGAGAAGGAGCAAGGGTCCTGGAAGACAACAAGCTGTCCATGAGCCAGCAGCATGCCTTGGGATCCAAGAAGGCCAACGGGATCCTGGGCTGCATTAGGAAGAGCACTGCCAACAGGTTGAGGGACATGATCCTGCCCCTCTACTCAGCACTGGTGAGGCACATCTGGAGTGCTGCATCCAGTTCTGGGCTCCTCAGTACAAGAGACACATGGAGCTCCTGGAGTGGGTCCAAACGAGAGCTATGGAGATGACTGAGGCACTGGAGCATCTCTTTTATGAGGAAAGGTTGAGGGAGCTGGGCCTGCTCAGCCTCGAGAAGAAATGACTGGGAGGGGACCTCAACAATATCTACAAGTGTCTGAAGGGAGGGTGTCAGAGGATGGATCCAGGCACTTCTCAGTGGTGCCAAGTAATAGAATAAGAGGCAACGGGCAGAAACTGATGCACAGGAAGTTCCACCTCAATATGAGGAAGAACTTCATTACTGCGTGGGTGACAGAACACTGGAACAGGCTGCCCAGAGAGGTAGTGGAGTGTACCTCTCTGGAGAGATTCAAGAACTCTCTGGATATAATCCTGTGCCATGTGCTCTACAAAGATCCTGCTTGAGCAGGAAGGTTGGATCATATGACCCCACTGTGGTCCCTTCCAACCTTAACCATTCTGTGATTTCAAGGCAAAGCCAGTGCAATCTACAAGTAGGTAGGTATGCAGATGCCTTGGGAAATTACATGTTACTGCTTTAATCTTAATGGCAACCCCAGCTAGAAATGGTACAGTTGGAACTACCTCTCTACCTCTCTGTGCATGAACAAGTATGACTGCAGCCACATCTTATTAATTTGCCATCCCACCTTCTAGAATTACCTGCGAATTTTTGTCATTTTCTACTGTCATAGAAGCTGGGGACATCCATGATCTCTCTGCGTTCTTCTACTGAACTATAATAATCATGGCTTTTTGTCAGGCTCTCATTACAGACCTTGGGTTTCTCAAACAGTGAGGGAAATCCATTTGGAGGTGAGATATGAGGACCAGTTTTGCCAAAACACACACTGGGAGCTGTGCAAATCCCTTCAGACCAAACACGAATGCAGGCATTGGCAGGCTTTAGCAGGCATTGGATGACTCAGGTAAATCCTTCCCACCTGTGCACTGGAATTACTTATTGAGGGATGATGATTACACAGCATTTGAGTCACACTGACAAAATATTCAATCCCTGCTGACAACAGATAAAGGCAAAATACCTGCAGCCATTTTCCCCTCATTGTTTAGATCTCAAAAAAAAAAAGAGTTAATATACTTGTTTCAGATTTAAAACATTTTAAAATACAATTTGCTATTTACAACTACACAAAAGAAGTGAAAAATCCATTCTACAAGAAAGCTCCCTTATGAATTCCACTATTCATATGAATGGATTTCATATCAGTGAAAAGCATCTACTCAGTGCCAAAAACCTGTCTCAGCATAGCCAAATAGAAGTGACCGTGGCAGAGAAAGGGGATGCTTTGTATTCCCAATGAATGATGCTCCTTCTCATTCTGTTCAACACATCTGCCCCAAGAGGACCTTGCTCACTTGTTTCTTATACAGTTCTCTCCAATATCCAGTTCAAGTTCCTCACACAAGCCTTTTGTCTTGAGACCAGCTTAACTGGTCTCCAAGAACTTCCTCTGTCACCAGTATCTTCATGAATCAGGCCATTAAATTTTCATATTAAGATTACCAGGATAAGTCTTCTCACAAGGAAGGATTTTAGAGATTTTGTTATTGGAACAGCTGAAAAACAGCAGGAATTTTCCTCTTTCTAAAAAAGAAGGAACTCACTTCAAGGTAATTTTCCCCTAAGCACAACACAGAATACAGAAAAAAAATACAAGGAAGGAAGAAAGAACCAAAGTACTGAAGGTGGCAGAGAATGGAAAGAGAAAGAGTGGAAGCAGGAATGAAGACATAAAATGCATCTGGCAAAAATAAAAGAAAGCGAAAAAAAATATAGTCAAAAGCCAAGAAATTAAAAACAAAGCATACAATAGTTCTGACTGCCTTGGGGAAACTGGAAGAGAATTAGCCCACCGTCCTACTGTGGATTAATAGAAGTTTCTGTCTCCTCAGGGGTACTCAGATTTCATGAGATTTTTACAATTATAAGGACAAATTAAATGAATAGAATATTCGTTCTGTGCCTACGAAAAAGAAAAATCTTTCTCAGTATTTTATGAAGGAAAAAAACTTGAAATATTTGGTTGAATTTAGCATATTTACCTTCATAAAACAACTGTATTAGAAATGGCAGACTGAATATTTTTATCCTATATATAGAATAATTTGGCTAAGAGTTCTAAAGTACAATGGTGTTTAGTTATAGTCCTGAGGACAAGACTAAGCCTTCTCAGTTCTATCTTCATATATTCTCATTTCAACACCTTTGCTTTCCTGTTTCAGTTTCAAAAAGCTGAGCTGTTATTCAGCAAAAAGAATCTGTGCTCTAAAGGATTAAACATTAAATGCTTATTTCAGTCATATCACCCATGATAATTTAGGTTCCCAGTTTAATCTCAAAGTATCAGTTAAACCAAACCACATTTCTTCTGCTTTGTTTCCAGTCCACCTCTCAAGTGGATTCTGAAACAATCTTCAAAGAAAATGAATTGTAAATGTAAAGAAGAAAATACATAAAGTATCTTTTTCTTCATTGCAATGGCTCCCTCTGCAGCCATTAATAATACTTTCAGTTTGAATGAAAAGAACTAGTTTATTGCTTTCACTCTATTTCCAATATAGGATTGTAATTTCAGCAGTAACATGGAGGTACAGCAGCTACTCCAGACAACCTGTATTTAGGAGAGGGCAAAGAAGAATAGTGTTCTTAAAATAAAAAGGGTAAAACATTTAGTTAAGAGTCAAGTCTTGGAAGTGTGATGTTGACTGCACAGATGCCATTTTTTCATTAAAATAAGGAACCTGTCTTCATCAGTTATACATATGCCTGTCTTCAATTTCTTATATTGCATCTTTATCCATTCTATTTCTTCCATTTCTTTTACATTCTATTCGTTTTTCCTAGTTAATCTATTTCTCTTTCCTCTAGCATCAGCTTTACTATTTCTTTTTCCTTCCTATCATAATCCTTCAATCTTTTCCTGCAACCTCCAAAGTGAACATTGAAAGTGTCACTGATTCCTTCAGGAATTCCTGCCATAGCCAGCTGCCACTTAAGAATCACTCCCGAACACTTGTGAAACAGAGGAAAGCAAAAGCATTTCCTGCCAAACAGGCATTTAGATGAACACCAATGGGAAGGAAGTCGTGCCTAATCATTGTAAGCACAAGAACTTTGTTTATAGAAAGCAAGAGAGTCAAAAATAGTTTTCCAATACATTTGAACTCATCAAGATGCTTATCACTTGGCAAGTTATGTTTACTTTGGAAGAGGTTGTGGTATTGAATTGAGATGAGCACCCTTTTGTTGCTTTGAAAGCATGCTGAAATTAAAAGCAGATCAGCAAGAAGCACAGCAAAGATAATGGAAGATGCTATGTTTTCACCAACACATTTCATGGACTTTCATGTCATGGGATCATAATCTGACACTGTGTGATGTGCAGAGGTAGAAGAGCCCTGTGTGGCTGTGCAGCTCCAGACCTGTAGGGTCCACACAGCATGAAATGCTCATCCTTTCCTGCCCAGAGGTCATGCAATGGAAGCACACACCTCACAAGCCCATACTGGGAATGCAGAAGATGAACTCAAAAAAGCCACTGAAACAGGAACAGCTGCTTTTCCATGTTTTGTTCTCAAATAAAGTCCCAAGCCATGTGCAGCACCACTGAAGTCAGTGGGGTGTGCCTTTACAAACCAGACTAGCGTTCTTCCTTACTCTTTGAGCATTAATATGCCATTCAACAAATGCCAGTTATTGAGAACAAAACCGTACTCTACAACTTCATAATTCCACCTCCCAGTTGCCTGATGTGTTATGCGTAGAGCTAATCCCTTTGCATTTTCCATTTGAAAAGATGGATCCCTCTGTGAGACCTACATATTTTGGCACATTCTGAAAACACAGAATGAACAGTAATAATAAAGTATGCTATTTTATTTTTGAAGTATTACTCAAAGCATGTAACTCAGCTACAGGCACATACTCAGATGCTTGAAGGTATAGCTCAAGTACTTAGAAGTACATAACTTCCTTACTGGCTAGTATGTCAAAAACTAAAAAAAAAGGAAAGGGAACAGCAGTAAAAATAGAATAAGATAGGACTCCTAGTACTGAAAAGGAAAATAATCAGCTCTGCTTCTGAAAACAGGAGAAAAACAAGGTGTAACAAAGTAAAAATAACAAAATTTAGGTATATTTCTGACTTTCACCATAAGCAACCACTTCCAAGATCACTTATGATAAGAAAAATGCATTGATAGCTAGCCTGATACGCCGCAGGCTGAAACAGTTTATTTCACTGTCACTTCTAATACAAATTATCTACAAAGATTAAGAGAAAAAACAGACTACATAAACACACAATTAACCAAGCAATTTAAGTAACTTACGTGAACAGGATCCAAAATTTTGACTGCTGCTTTGCTGCCATTTTTCTTATTTAACACTTTGAAAACTTTTCCATATGTTCCTTTGCCAATAGTCTCAATTATTTCCCAGGTATCTGAAGGATCAGGAAAGCTGTCAAATATTATTGTTTTCCCAGCCAACGGAAGCATCTCAAATGATGGCTCCTAGGAAAAAGAGATCTCAGTGTTCACTCAACAAATGGTTAATAGCAATTAGCTTCCTACAAATGGGAAGAGAAATACACATTCCAGCCTCAAACACTAGGAATGGTTTTGCATATAGTGTGCATGCACAGAGAGCATAATGAACAAGAACTGCTGCACTTGAGTTTCCCTTCATTTGAGACTATGTTGACTGCACAATACCAAATGAAGGTTTGTGCAGTCAACATAGTGTCAAATGAAGGAAAATTCAAATGAGAATTTGAACGAAATTCAAGTTTGAGTGAAGCCAGTGGAAGCTTTCCCATGCACCTCAATGAATATATATTGTCACTCTGGGATCTTTGGAGGGATGGGGGAATGAGAGTCAAGTTCATAAAATCCCAAAGAATTTAGGTCCCTTACCAAGAATCATGCAAGAAGTGGAAAGAAACCCACACAACACATCTTAAGTAGGAGTGTTAGGTTCATTCAAACTCTTACAGCGAATAATCATTTTTACAAGCCTACTCTTAGCATTTGAATTATGACATAGATCTCAAAAGGCCAAGCAGATCAAAGTGACAGATCTTTTCACAGTGCTATGGTCTTCTCACAGTCAAGCACTCTCAGTCATGGACAACGTGCTTACCAATGTACGTCCTTTAACATCTGGTCTACATACTGTAAAAGAAACACCTTTTACAATGATTGAATTGTGTCCATCACTGACCAGTTTACACCAACACCCTGGTCCGTGATGGATACAATTCACCAGGAAACCTGCAGCAGTCTGTTGTGTACTTGGTACTGCAATCAGAACTGGCCCAGCTCCTTGATTTCAAATACTGTGGGAATGAAATGACCCACTTTTACCTGATACAATGAATCTCTCTCAACACTACTCCAGGATAAGGTCAAAGTAAAGACCAAGATCCAGACACATACAGCTGTAATAACTAAATCCTCAGTTTTCCATTCCAGATTCAAAATTTGCTTCTTTCTTCTGTCCCATGGGATTCACATAGACTTGCCTCAGTCAGGACACTGACTGCAGTCTTTTCCTAAGGCATTACCTTTTTCATTACCTTATACCTAGTCTTTATCCTTGCCTTGGGAACTTCACCACTTTCAGGCAAAGCCATTTCTTCCCCAAAAAAAGAACACAAATGAGTTACAACTTTTTTTTTTTTTTAACTTTCTTTTTCTTTGCCTTTAAAGTAGTGCTCAGATACAATCATTCTGTTGGGTTTTTTTAATCACTCCACTTAAAATTGTTTGTAATTAGCTCATATTTGGGACTACACAAAACAATAACTACATTTGGGATGATAAAGGGATTAGGATTCATAATCCCACACCTTTGCTTTGGGAGTTTCAATAATGATAGAGAAATTCTGAAATTCTATTTAAACTTTAGGTTTTAAAATTGAGGCTAACTATTTGTTTAAGATCTTACTGGATACTAAATCTGTAACTAGTGATTTTTTTTTTTAAGAGGAAAAAAGGTTAAAATATATCAATGGTTGCCTTCATAAGAACTGAGGCATCCAAACCATATTGAAGCCTGTCTACATACAGGTTATTTTCTACAGAATATGTAATTTTCCATCAAAATCTAGAGCCTGCTATGTCTCACATTACAAGAAAACACAGGAGCTTCTGATCAAGGCAGTAGGAGATACTCAGCGCTGAAGAAAGAAAGATTTAATTCCTCCCTTTTGAAGATGAGCACTTCCGACACAGGAACTCAAAGAGCAGCTTCACGTATTTGTTGGTTGCCAGAGCCAAGCAGGGAACTCTGACACCTTGAATCTCCAAATACACACCTAAGCAAAGGTCCACGTCACTGCACAGATGTTGTACATGAACTAGAACACTCTAAGAAGTAACATTCCAACCTGGTGCTTCAGACAGCCTCCCAGGCTTCATCAACTCCCTACACATTGACAGAATGAAGCTGAAATTCATTGACTCCCAGTATCAATTGCTTATTTGTCTGAAGAGACTGGTACCATGAGAACTGTTAAAGGGCTAAGGAAACATGATCCTGTAGGTGCTATTTGGCTACCAGAGAAAAAGTACTAGAGAAATTGCCATGTGCTTTTGTTTTCTTTTGAAAATCACACCAGTTGCACATCATCTAGTCTTAAGAAAAGTCACCACATACTTAACAAATATGCATTCAGGAGCTGTCATACTTAGTTCAATAATTTAAGAGTGCTATTCCAGCAAGAACTATTCATGCTAATTCTTTATTTTGATTTACAGCTTCAAAATCATAACTTGAGTAAGTCATATGGGACACAACGTTTCCTCACTTTCACCAAGTTTAAGAACAAGCCTCTGCAGATAAATTGTTTAGTTTCCACTTCTATTATTAAAAATATATTAAATAGAATGATTTCAAGCGTTCTATTCTGGATGATGGATAATGTTTTATTACATCCAAGTGAAACTGTGAAAGCTGATAATGATTTAACCTCATATTTCAGCATTAAATTGGACTGTTTCTGGAATGTGTCTGGACGCCCAACCAACTGGATAATTTATCATACCCTTCACCATTAAAAATTTACTTAAAAGCCACCACAGTTTATAACTTCATCCAAACCTCTAAGCTGGGAATGTACACTTGAACTGCTAGGAAAAAAAGAATCTTTTAAAATACTTCTGGTGTGCTCAGTGTGACAGTTCACTCAGCTTCTGCTCAGATTTTGGCTAACCTGCTGGTGAGCCCTGATGGATGCTGGGCACAGTGCCAGTAAGTCAAAGCAAGAGCACCAAGTAGGCAGACTGGTGCTGGCCTGAAAGAGCTCAAGAGCCATTATGAGCATTACGCACCATTATCACCAGCAAATCTCTGTCTCCTGTTATCTTTCTTGTTGCAGTTTCCCCAGAATCTGCTCACTTATGAAAAATGGTATAGGCCAAACCTCCAAGCTGGAAGGTATAAAATACCAGCTTACTCAAAAAGCTTTAGAAGCAAATCCAACAGCAGCCTGACTGCTGAGGTTTTGCTGCTGCTTGGTGTGATAAATGGGACACTTGCACCATGACAGAGGAGAAGGGATAAGCAGTCTCTTACCCCCAACTAGGTTTTATTCTTTTGGTTTTGCTTGGAGGTGCACAAATTAAGAGTTATAGGTTATAAATTATGAAATCTTATGGCTTGAATGGTGAATAAATGAATTCACGTGATAGAATGACCTGGACAAAATGGGATTGAGACCCTCTTTGTCATGTTTGTTATAGTTCTTAATGAGCTCATGAAACTAAGTTTAAATCACAGAGTACATTGTCCTGTAAGTTTGAGAGAGAGCTAGACTGATACAGCAATTAAATTCAGGATATTCAAGACAAGGAAAAAATACATTTGGAGTTCCAAGAAAAGAAGGTGTGGGGTTTTTTTGGTTGGTTGGTTGGTGGTTTTTTTCTCTGAGAGGAGGATTTGGCGCCAGTTATAAGAACAAATTGGGTGAGAATTCTTACGAGCCATTCCTACGCGACTTTTTGCTTCACATCAAACATATGCACCCCATACAGCAGACTACAGACCAAATATTAGAGACACCCAGAGATGCCCTGTTCAGCAGCTGTGCCGGCAGACCACTGCATTCTCCATCATTTTCAGTATCTAGTCAGTTTGGAGAGGGAAGGAGAAGCCTACTGAAGAACACAGTATATCTCCTCTGGAGTATCTTATTTTTTGCTGCCAAGGCAATTCAGTGAAGTACATTTATCAAACCCAAAGCTTCAGACACAAACCAATTGCCCTGTGGAGGACTTTGCAGTCAAGGCCACAGAGCATTAGAGACAACACAGTCAAGTGGGAATAAACAATAGGTTTTGCTTCTGCTGGCTGGGTTGAAAGCACAACGGAGCCGGAATTTCACATAGAATATTACATGTTAATCCAATATTTTCACTATTGTTTCATACCACTTAATTCTTCAAGGAAGTGCAACTTCTTTATAAACCTCCCCCCCCAATAGTTTCTGAATGGACCTTCATCTCACTTGGAGGAAAACTTACCCATTTTCTCCATAAAGAGCTAAAAACATGAGACCCCCCCTTGCCTCATGTCATTCATCTTTCTCCACACAGGGAGCCTACATGATTAGCAAAGCAGACATCCATTCACACTCAATACAATGAATCCAGCCTTTAGGTTCCCATCAGCATCTTGTCTCCTGGCTACCACGACTTTCTGGTCTTGAAAACTGGAACCAGGACCTCATCGGTTCAGTTCAAAACACACCTACTGAGGCTGTTTTCTGTTTTGTCTGTCCACATCACTCTCTCCTTCACACTGCAAACATTACTCATGTTTAACCAGATAGCTCCTGCACATATCCTGCCCTGTCAGGTGCCAGGTATCTTCCCATATGTCACGACTGGCAGATGTCAGGTGCCAAGAACACTGGCACACGTGGCCTATCAGGTCTGTTACCTCTCTGGAGGTGACACAATGCATTCCTTCAGATTGTAAACCTCTTGCCTAATGGATGCCAGAAAAAGTAACCACCCTAAAAAAAGCAAAACAAACCAACAAATAGAAATAGACAGCTTGTTATACAAAATAAAAAACCCCATCCCACCTCACTTTTTCACTCCCTTTATTGCCTTTTTCCAATATCTAATTTGGAAGTTCTTTGGTCTGACACTGATCACAAGGCACAGTGGGGCCTTCAAATACTTAATGCAATGGCACAATCAAATCCCAAACCACATTTCTTCTTATATCATGAGTTATGCCACACTGACAAGCACTTAATAAGAAAGTTTAAGGCTGCCACATGGAATTCTCAAAACAAGCCAAAAAGCATGAGGCTACAATATGCCCTTCATTGTACTAGCACCTAGCAATTTCTGGATAAATGTCCAAATAACTTGATTATTCAACTAAGAGCATGGACTGCAGCTCAGATTCTCAGCTAGAGGTATAATGAGTCATTTATGCAGTATTTTATCTTCCCCATCATTCACAGAGTAAGTTTTGCTCTGGAAATTCAAATATCACCCCCATTTAATTCTGGGGGAATATTCGGCCTCTGATTTCAATGGTGATGCAACCTGTATCTGAATGGGAACTATACTCAAATCTAAGCCCGGTGTGAGCAAATTATCTAGTTTGGCCATAGTTAAAGACAAGTGTTTGGAGGTTTGCAGGCTGGTTTTCTTTTACTTCATTTCTCAAAAGCTGAATGCACTTAGCATTAAAATTTCACTCTAAAACAACAACAAATTTCCATAATTACATAATTTTTGTACTCTCCATATGTCTAGACGAATTACCCTCTTCAACTGCACATCAGTTTGCTTACTACTTTCCACTCTATATATTCCCCATTGCTTTCAATTGTCCTTCCCATCTGCAAGAAACCTTCCAGAGGGAACAAAAATCTCTTTAGTCCCAGCTATGGTATATGAACAATAAAAATCAACAACTTTCTCTAACAGTCAGTCCATGTCTTTAATTGCTGTGTACTTACACGAGTAAGAAAGACACAAGACATTAATTTAGGTGGGCTTCACCTAAGCTGATGTGTAGAATACACCTATTGGAACCTAAGCTAGATGCTTTAATTCCATTTCAGTCAAAGCAATAAAAAATTGATTCACCTTAGCTGGTTAGCATTTATCTTAGCATAAGACAGCTTAGTCTCCAGACGCTGTTGATTCTACTGCCTAAGTTTCCACTGCCTACAACAGGAGCCCAGTTACACTGCTTCAGATGCAGACATGTTAAGGTAAATGAATTCTATCCTATTCAAATGCTGGAAATAAAGGGTTTTAGCTTGACAACTGGCAAAATGAGTATTAGCTCCATACTACACCCAGGAAAACTGCAAGCAAGCCACATGTCATCACCTGAAAGCTGTCAGGCAACCTGGACATTGTCTGATGATGCACAGACAAGGCATGCACCATGCAATGACACTGCCAAGCAAACCTGGAACACAGCAACCAAACCCTAAATTAATGTAAATGCAGGAATAAATGGTTATGTAAAGCATTTGGAGGCAAGGAGTGGTGATCAATTTAGGTAAGTATCAGACAACGTATTTCCTGAGCACAATTCAAATCTTAGGGTGGTTCAAGGAAGAAGTTGATGTGATTTTGAGGCCACTTTTTAGTGTTTATTCTCTGAAAGGCTAGGTAACTGCTTCTTCTGTTTCTAAACACACTTTTTCTCTTTGGTGACTGTTATCCAATGACAACTTTCCCAACAAAGCAAGACAGCTTTCAGAGACATTTGATGCCTCTGGACTCCTTGACCTTTGTAAAACTTCTACACGCAGTAGAGAAGCAGTACTGTGTGGTATCAGTACCTGATCTCCTTCTATTGATAAATGCATATTGGGTGTCCACACTGACATTTCATCTGCTGATTATTATTCAGCTCATCTTGACATTTTGACTTGCTGCAGACTGAACTGGCCAGCCCTGCTCATGGGAGGCTCCAGCTCTTCACTCTCTGACTCTTCTCAGAGGGCACAGATAGAAGGGATCTGCTTCAGTGCTAGGTTCCACCTTGGTTTTCATCCATTCCCTGCCATGCTCCACTATAGTCAGAGGCACACTGCATGCTGAGGTTTACAGTTCTAAGGAAACTCCATCAGAGGAGGCGATTTTTTAAGCAACAGGTTAAAGAATCAGCGACGGCTGTAAACATTCAATCTATTCTCATGCATAGGGGCTACCCACTAGATTGCAATCCTTCAGGGTTTAAACATGATACCAGTACAAAACCCCAAGTTTTTTTAAGCCAACCTTTCACTAAAGGAAGAGGGTATGGAAAGAACAAGGAAACAAAATTCTAAATTTAATTACTGTAGTCAATTCTAAAAGCTCTGATGTTTTGAAAACAAATGATAGCTAAAGATTTTTGTGGCAATTGTCACCCAACAGAGGATATTTATGCAGGGGCATTACAATCATGAAACAAGATTAATAACGGAAGGGAGAATGGTTCATTATCAAATTGTATTTGGACTTTGTGCCACCAGAAGTAATGAACTGACATTAGCAATCCATGAACTGAATTATACCCAGCTAATTTTGCGGCTCCCAGAAGAGAGGTACTGCAAGTGATGAGAATAATTTTTCAATGACTAAACACTAGATCAATATATTAGCAAATAACTTGGTTTTCAAAGCCAAAGCATCACTTAATTTTCCTATTTTAACACAGTAAAACTTTATAAGGCCATAAAAATCAATATGGTGCGACCTCACTCTGTATTTCTCAGAACGTCTAACAGCAGAAAAGTGGCAATTCAAAATTAATTTAGCTGCTGTATCAATGAGCTTTGTCAAGGCTTGAAATTAAGGCGATACAGTAACCTGATAGCAAGATAAGGAAGGCATTGCAGACAACAAGCAAACTCGCTAGCACTTAGCATTAGCCGGCAAGAAGCTGCGGGGTGTGGGTGTACCCTGGGCACGGTAAGGCTCCCCACGTGTCCTGCCGAGCCCACGGTCACGCCACAGCCCCGCGTGTCCCTCGGGCAGGGCTGCGCCCGGCTCCGGGAGCGCCCGGCTGCTCTCACCGCGGGCACGACGCGAGCCAGGCATCTCTCCCGACTACCCCGCAGGCGTTTCTAACCAGAAACTCACTCACAAGAAAAGAAAGAAAAAAGGAGGTGGGGGAAAAAAAAAAAAAAAAAGGAAAAGAAAAAGTAGAAACAAGCATGATTCATCAGAACGAGAGACCACAAGAGCCAACCCTCACATGCCCCGGTGCCGGGAGCCCCCGGCTCCGAGCCGCCTCAAGCCGCCCCGCCCC
>VWZT01013670.1:130905-148840 GCA_013397055.1 Pachycephala philippinensis
GCTAAAAGTGGTTCACATCTGGTGCACGCCCCGAGCTCGCTTTAGTACCTGTAGCGGAGAGGTGACTACACCGCAGCAAGCACAACATAACAATGTAATAGCAGGGTGAAGTTGCAAGACAAAGTACTCAAAAGTTGGGAAATGGATTAATCTTACCAGTACAGCTCCTATGTGGTACATGAACCAGGCTTTAATTATGCTGATTGGGTTTTCTTTGCAAGATCCCTGACACATGCACTGCAAAGAAGCAGCCAAACTCAGCACTGGGGATCATGTGCCTCCATCAGAGACTTTTGCTGTTGTGTTGAGTTTGTCTCCTTCCATTTTTCTGATATTTGAACCTGGGTTTTGTTGTCAGACAGGTCTGACATAAGGGGAACTGTTTCAGAGCTACCTATGTTCTATGTTTCCACAAAAGCACAGCAGACACCAGGTAGTTCATGGATGACCTTTCCATGTGAATATATCTGTAACAGGTATGGCTGCTTATCCCATTGCAGCCATCAAAGAAATCACACAGACAAGAAACCTTATGAAATTCCTCCCTGTGGGAAAATCATCAACAGAAACTTCTCAAACCCCAAAGTTAAACAGCCATGAGCCAGATATGTATAAGGACAAGAGGCCCCTTGATTTCCTTCATCCAAGCACTACTACTTTGTTGTATCAAAGTTGTTGACATTTTTAGACTGCACTGCATTATGCATGTAGGAATTTATGAGCGATAGTTTAACATCCCACATAGATTATATCTTTTGTTGCTGGCTGCTCTGTCCCTTCTTCCTCTTCCCCTGTCTGAGACCCTATAAAAATACAAAATGAGCTTCCTAGTTTTATGATCCCATTTTAGTAACTAGAGTTGGAAGCACTAGCATAACAGGGCCTCAGCTGTAAAAATATCCATACCTTTTACGCTCAAATCATTACAGGAGTAACACTCTGCAAAAGCTTCCCCCTCCCTGAGCAAAGCTCTCATTGCTTTTAGTTGTGCTTGGGAGTGCCTGGCACCCCACTGCCTTTCGGCTGCATGTCTGGTGGATGGTAAGTCACATGCAGGAGCACGACAGTGTAATCCTCTGATCATGCAGAAGCTTTACCAGAGTGCACCATCAGAAAAAGGCTAGAAGCCTCTCAGTGGAAACCCAGGTACAAAAAGGAGTGATGCGTACTCATAGCTCTTCTCCCAGGAAGAGCTTGTGGGCATCCGAGACGTGGAGCAAGGAGCTGAGAAGTGTTTGTACACAAACATAGGAACCAGAAAAGACAGTAACATTTGTGATTGGTTGATAGGTCCCCTTCCACTTCTAGCAGTGCTGTCTTAGAACCACTGCTGCCCACCCTGCCTAACTCTTGCTATCTGTGTGCCGAACTTACCGTCCCTTAGCTCTGAAGACCTGAAATTCCCTATGAGCACTCCCTCTGTCAAAGGGGCCTCAAAGGCAAAACCCCATGCTAGGACTCAGCTGATCCACTTGGAGTGTTGAACGTACTTATGTCTTCTGCATTAATTAAATATTCAGGTGAAATGGCCTGTGAAACTCCAAAAAACTCATATCTGTTTCATTTAGGTAATCCTGAACGATATATAAGTAATGGCAGCCTGTTGCTGCAGAAAGGGTCCTGGTTTAAACCAGTTAAAGTCACAACCAAGGCCTGTAGAGCTAGGCACTGTTCAAACAAATGGAATTTCAGCCCTTAGGGAATGACAATCTATGTGTCAAATGGACACTGACTGCGCTGGAAAACTTAGTCATGAAATGATTATGTGACATTCAGAGTCATGCAGCCTAGCCACATTTCTCCTTTGCCTTTATTTTCACTCCTTCATGTTCTTTTTCTATCTCAACATGCCTTGGCTTTTGCCCCTCGTTTTCCCAAAAAATTACTGCTTTGCTTTTATCTAGAAAGCCTTTCAGATGAGGTTTCAAATTTCTAGAGTAAATATGGGTATATGCTTTCTCTCCCCCAAAATAAATTTGAAAAAATTAAGGACAAATATTATGTATTGACAATATCCAGCTATATAAATTAAAAGATAAATGAAGTGTGATCATCTCCAGCTGTACCTGGTATGATGTTAAGTTCTGGTTAATGCCACAGGACAGCATCTATATTACACCATCTTTTTAACAGATTGTGATTAGATTAGTTTCAGACTTTCTCCTTGCCTTTCAACATAGTTTTTACTTTCATTAGAAATATTGCGGGTGCAAGTCTGAAAACTATTTTTAAATTACTATGTGACAAATATGAAAGCAATATGAACAGACAAGCTTTCAAAGCATCTTCAACATTAGGTCACATTAGAGAGTTGCTTTTAGAATGTCTTACTCTTCATTATTGAGATATAATGGACCCGAAACACACATAAGTAGAATAGACCTCTTTTACTCCGTAACTGATACATTCAGACTTCTACATTCTTAGAAGCTTCTAATAACAAAATGGGAGGAGGGGGGGAAGGGAGGGGGGTGTTAAGATGCTCTTGTGATTAAGGCACCAAATTAAGGCTGTAATTTACTTCAAATAATATTTTCTATATTGTGAAAGATCATACTACATCCAAATAAAGTCAGGGTGCAGATAGGCAGTATACTGTGGACCCTCCCTACAAATGGAGGACCTTGGCTACTAGGCTCCAAATCCTGGGTAGAGCTCAGCCACAGAGAGTTTGTGAGACCTAAGGCGTATGTTCCTGCTTTTCATCTCTTTTTTTCTTTATAATTGATCTTTTAATAGTATTCTACTCAAGAGGAGCTGTTTTGATGGCTAACAAAGTACATATGCAAATAACAAGTGACACACAAAAAGATCAGCAGATAAATAAATGGTAACTTAAGAAAATAAACAAGCATGCTTAACTAGCAGAAGACCACCACTGTAAGAATCAAAGAACTTACCTCTCTGGGGAAGTGCTTTTTGACCTCTCTGGCTGTTTAACCGAGCACAGCCTGTAGCAAATATAAGGAACTCCTCCCCTTTTGGTGTTTATTACAGAGAAGCAGTACTTCCTGCAACACCTGAGTAAATATCCTCTAGGAAAAGCACCACAGAGTTTGTCTACATCTAGCTCAGTATTCTTTTGATCATAAATACCATCTACCATAATGAATTATCAAGGATGTCCAAAAGCATAAGTTATTTATTGAATGCATAGTTTTCTCTAAAGCAACCCTGAGCTTTGCCAGATATTTTCTTTAGTTGATCAAAAGAGCTCTGTAACCCCTTTTGAAGGTCTTAGGTGCGTGATCCTTGTAATCACATTTAAGGGGCTGGTTAGCTCAGGAGATTGTTAATAGGATACAAAACCTTTAACATCCAACCCAGAGATCATTGCAGATGAAAAGCTGTGACTGTTCAACAGCTTTTTCATGTCCCTTGACCTAACTTAGTTCCTAAAGGAGAAGTCTTTGTGTTCCTTCAAATTTACAGAATGTGCTTTTCGGACTTTTTTTAACTGCACATGTAATACAGAACATTTGACAAACAGGAAAATAATTTAAAAGCTCGGTGGTAATTATTGAATCCAATTAAATATGCAATCAAAAGAATTTTGAAATTTCCCACTCCAAAACTGTCTTCACAGTCTCAACAAGCCCATAAGCACAGGTGAGAGAGTAATCAAAATTAGGAATTGCCAGAAAGTAGGAGTGGTTTAGGAAGCTGACCAAAAGCTTCACTAAACTGTGCCTCTAATGTCAGCCCCTGTCATTAGACCAAGGAGCTGCACATCTAGCACGGAAGTGTTACCTTTGAATGGTGATAGCCTAACTCGTGCTTATTGATTCATATCCAGTAGGGAAAAGAACATTACAAGTAAAATGTGCAAAGCATTGTGTTGAAATTTCACAGCTGTTTCTATTTCACACGGTTTGAGGTAGCAAAGTTTTAGGGTTTTGCAGGTGTTGTTTTCCGTCTAAGAAAGTCTTAAGTTAAGACACAGTTTGAACTTATGTCTCAAATTCAATTTTTAAGAAGTGCTCTTAATTTTTTCAAACAAAATATTGGGAAAAGATATATTGGAAAATTTGGCGTATAAAACCTTCTACAGTTCTAAAAAATTGCACTACAGAAGCTCAGGGACCGAGTGATAACTGCAGAGAACTGTGCTGCAAAATGTGTCCTGGTGTCAGCAGTTACTTAGAGAGTACCCTTATCCTTTTCTTGGAACACACGGATCACTAAAATAACATTAAAGGATTTTGCTTACGTGCAGTGATGTCAACAAGTAAGAAGGTGTTGGGACATCTGAGGATTGCTGCTTTCTGCATACCTGGGGGTAATGGAAAGTGCCAATCTTGAAAATGTGCAGGTAGAGATCTGGGGTTGTGGTACTGCCATTTCCAAGTGTGCACAACATCTCCCTCAGTCATGAAGCTGGCTTGAAAATTGTGGGATTAAAAAACTAAACCAAGCAATAAACAACACCAGTCACATGGTAGTACTGGTCATGTGGGTCATCTTGTTAGTCACCTTGTTAATACAGCATCTCCCAAACTAACTGCTTGGAGATTTCAGGTTTGGTACATGATAGTTTTTTGCAACATCTTTTTCAATCAGTTGTATGGAGGGTATCCTGGAGGGTATCACTTGTACCCTGAAGTAGCAGTGCCTTCAGTTTGCCTTTATGAGATGCTATGTGCATTTCTTTACAGCTGCAGTTCTTCACAGCCCTTGAAGCTTTAGGTGATCAGGAGTCTGATATTAAATAAAATACCTATTAAACAAATACCACTATTGACACTGCTAAACACAAGTGTACTTTGGTATATAAATAGGACTGTGAACTAGTGAAGTGTAAGCAGCATCAGGGTATTGATAATTGATGTTTGATATGTGCATCTAATTAGAATCTAGCATTCAGTCTCTTCAGTTCATTGCATTCCAGGTCCTGCTATTTAACCATTTTTTTTAATGGGGCAAATAGAGGTCTTTTTGTATGAGGTGATAAAAGAAGACTCAATGTTGAACAAGTGTGTTTTTTCTTCTGCCTCTGAAGGGGTCACAGTGCACAAATGGAAGTGTCAGCCAGCAATGAAGTATGTCATTTTGTACGAATGAGATGGAGAGAAAATCTGTCTTGTTCAGTAGCCAGAGCACACACATTTCTGTACAGCCACTAAAGACATTATGGTTTACCTAAGACCAACTACTTTCGAGACTGTATCAGTTCCAGTCATCCTGGGAAGAGTCACAAGGCACCAGATCCTTAATCTGTGGATTAACTGGATGTTGAGGTTACCATTTGGAGAAATTAAACTACTAATCCTCATAATATGTAAGGAACTGTAAAATGTAATCTAAGTATTTAGCAGCAAGATGGAAAAGAGTGATAACCTAAGCAATTTCATGAGTTTCATTTGGCTGTACCTTTGTTTTAAATAACGTTTTTTAAAGCAACTACCTTGATTTTGAATGGAAATTACTTGTGAGGTTTGCAAATTTGAGGCTCAAAATACTATTCTTGGACAATTTCAAGTTTGGAATATCACATAATGTCCAGAATACTTCCAATGGATAAGCAGAATGTGTCCAGCATTCTTTGTTTTACACATTTTTTCCCTGTTTCAGACATACCAGGAGCTTGCTGTCAGTCTATTCCTTCCCTTAGAGCCAGAGGTAACAATCACATTGCCAGACTTCACACACTTCACAAATAACACACTTCATTAATCCCAAAGAGTTGCAAAATTACAGAAAAAAAACCCCAAAACCCTAGAAAATTCGTTTTCTTTCAAGCAAAAATGGAGACAGACACAAAAAGAGAATGACAACATAATTTGAGAATAACCTGGAAAGCTTGTTCTGGAGTTTTTCTCCGCTATTCTGCCCATACTATTTTGAATTCCTCAGCCTTCTAATCCAGAGGCACACCACAAATGAGTTTTACAAACAGTTTCCTATTTGTGAGCCTGTCATTAATCTCTGAGGATGTTCCAAAGATAGCCCTTGGAGGATTTGGATTTGTCTTCTTTTTAATCCAGTTAGGGAGTATAGCAAACAGTGACACAAACAGGATTACATTTGGAAGGGTTCTGTGCCTGGTTATGTGAGTGGCACACAGACACAGACACACTGAGCTCTGCTTTCCTGCTCTGCACTTTGCTGTCTTCCCAGCTGCTCCTCCTCTTCTCTTCTGGTTGATTGTAAACACATTTGGAAAAACATATTTACTTTAAAAAAGGAATCAGATTTTTAAAAAATAAATAAATAAAGGAGGAGGAGGGAAGCTGCCGTCCTGATTTTGAACTTATCTGTCTTTGTTACCACACTTGTGTCCCAGTGCTCTGCTGTTAGCTGGATGTACATTTCCAACACTCCATTCTCCTGAATGATGAGACAGCCTTGTAATCTCATCTGGTAGCAGGAGCAGAACCAAATCTCCTCTGCTCCCACACAGTACTTCCAACATTTTGGTGGAGTCGGTTTTTTAGAACCAAATCATCGTTAGGATTTTGTAGGTAACAAGCGCATTTTGAAATAAAACCATGGATTTTTAAACACTGAGGGTAACTTAAAACGCCGAAATGAAATACAGAAGGTACCAGTATATTGTCCCTTTCAGATTACCTTCAAATCAAGGCAAAGAATTTAAAACAATGAAAAGCTGTTAAAGCATCAGTAATTCTGTGTTCCTGGAAGTAATAATTGCATATTGATTATGGAAGCTGGTGTGCTAAATGGTCCCAATTGCTCTATCTATAATCATCTCTCTCCATTATTTGAAACTCCCTCAATTTCTGCCATTCGCTGCAAACTGTATCAGAAAATAATTTTGCTTCTCAGCTATTGTCAGGAATAAAATTCTTCAGGAGAAAGATTAATATAGACTTTCACTAGAAACATGCCTGGTTTTGAATGGTTTTTAGTCTATTAAGATCTGGAAACCTACATGTAGCCATTTTCCAGTCTGTCAGATGGTGATGGACTGTCTTTATAGATTCTTAGGACTAATATAAGCTATTTAGAGTGACTGGCTTTGGTATTTCATGTAGGTTGTTACAGGTGCCAAGGGTTCACATTTAAGAAGATACCTGATAATATATTCTGTCAAAAACACTCATAAGATAATCAAGATAAACTTAATAACCTCTCATGTTTTTCTGACTAGAGGCCTAGTTTTCAAATGTACCTTATCTGTACTGTGTTACGACTTGCATTAAAATTAAAAAAAGTCACAGAATGCATTTTATAAGTTTATATATAATTTCTATGTTAGGTAGTATTGATTTTGCTGCTATACACTTATGCCTCAGATGGTATCTGACATGATTCAATATGAATTGTAAGTCACAACAACGTGGCAGTGTAAATCATCCAGATTAGCTCTGACGGTTTCAATAAACAAGATCTAAATTAAATGAAAAAGCCAACATTGAAAACCCCAAAGCCAACAGTCAGTAAAAGTCAAGTAAAAAGTTTTCTCCTTCACATTTTCTAGATAGGAAAGAAGACTGTACTCTGTGTGTTTGTTAAATAATACACCTTTGCAAAGCTGAGGTAAACTTATCTGGCTGTTCTTTAAAACATTTAAGTTGCAATTAGTATAATGGTCCAGCAGTTTCTGTGTCTAGCTGCCTTCCAGTGCCAGAGTTAGATCTTCAGTTTGCCTTTTAAAATGTCTTTTTAAAAGGGATTGTTAAGGAAACCTGCTGAGGAGCTGTAATGGATCTAACCCTGTGGAAGTTTTCAGTGCTGAAGGTGAAAATGGTTTTTAAGGAAAGTGTTGTAAGGTACAGGTTGAGTGGCATAAACTCTGTTCCTCAAATTCAGCAGCCTTTGCAGTTGCTAATGCTGAAAAGTCTCAGAGGAATGGATCATGCAAAGTGAAATTTAATTTTAATCCACCCTAAATTATGAGCATCGTGTAGGTGATGGGTTTTCCCTTATGAAGTCCTGTGTGAACTGGACTTTGAACTGGTTTTCACACCGGAGCACACTGTCTCAGGGGGTGAGAGAGTGGGACTAAAAGTGTGTTGCTGGAAGTAGAGGTAGGGCTGTTTCACCCGCCATTACAAAGGTAGCACTGAGAAGAACAGCTGTTTTTAAGATATGATCTGGCCTCACTCGCAGGCAGTCTTCAGTATTGTAAAGTATGAAGAATATTACTATTACTAAAGTATTAAAAATATGACTGTGGTCAGAAAGTCAAGAACAGGCTGTGGCCTGTTCTTGTCTTTGTGACCATAGTAATATTCTCTTCATCTAAGACATATATATAATTTATAATAATTTATAATAACTAATGCTTTTTCCACCTTCCTCACCTGTCCTTACACAACTGTGAATCCACAAACACACTATTTGGAAAGACCAGACCATAAGGTCCTCTTCCAGATGTCAAGCCAGTCCCAAATGAAGAATTAGGATGAGGCATTTTATATGGGGCTGTCTTATCCCATCTCTGCGTGTTACAGTGCTCCATGTACCTTGCTTTTATGGAGCTGAAATTGCTCATTGTTGGAGGCCCGACCCTAGACTGGCTAACCCACAGGTTTGGTTCACAGCTGTGAAAATTCGGTGTTCCTGCTGCAGCCTCTTGGCCTCAGGGTTAGGGTGTTTTCCTACCCTGTTGTTGCCTGATACAGTCTTCTGTGGAGAGCATCCTCAACACAAGCCAAGACTGTCTGCTTTATCCCTTTTAGCTAAAACATACTGGTTAGTCATTTTTTTTACACACAGTTGAGACAACAATGTGATTTTTTGACTGTTTTGATAAGCCATGCAGAGGTCAGGGCTGCTGCTGCTGCCCTGTGTGCACTGCCATCCTCAATCAGCCTGTCTAGAAAGGTCGTTCCTGGAGCTGGTTTTGTGTCCTGAGGTTCTGACTTTGATTGTGGCAGCTGCCTTACTTAGCAGGCACGGCGGGACGTGGAGGGAAGGCGAATCAGAGCAGCGGGGGAGGCTGGTGCTCACCGCCGGGGCTCAGCGAAGAGCAGGGCCACCCACCGCTCCCCTGCTGCCATCTGACAATTGAGCTCGTATTTCTACCTTCAGGTCTGCTTAAATCCAAAGAAAGGAGCCGTGTGTAGCAGAAAATTGCCTACAAACTTTCTGCAAATACAAACAATTTTTAAAGGGTTTTTTTTGTTAAAACGGGACGTCATCTTAGGAGAAATTCAAAATCTCACCTAGGAGAGCTTTGCGTGCATTTCCCATGCAATGCAAACCTCCTGCCTGCTCTGTTTGTGAGTGCTGGAAGGACAGTGAGCCTGATTCTGTGCTCCCTGGACGTGTCTGACTCAAGAAGAAACTCCCAGATTTGTTATGTGAAAACTATGTCCTCCAGTTTAGTGTTCAGAATGCTACTGCATGCAAGTATCGAGCAGTGAATTTCTATGTTTGTGTGAGGGAGTTCACTATGGCACTGTTTTGTGCTTGGGGGAGAACATAAGTGTTTCTGATTATCAGATGCACCTGTTAAGATTTACATTCCTAACCCCAACGTCATTCAAGGTAACAGTAAAACTTGTGTTGGTTTGGAATGGGCTGGGAACTGACCCTTGACAAGCAATTCTTTCAAATGAAAATAAGTTGTTTCCCTTACTGCCTTTTTAGATACAAGACAACAATAAGGAGCAATACTTTACACTTTCTGGCACTGTTTATTCCTTGTATTTATGAATATGCTGCAGTGCACATGCACATCATCAGCCCGTTGCCAAAGGTGTTGCAGTAGGCAGCAGAGATCTCCATGCTCACAGAGAGCAGGCAAGATTTCGCTTTTGAAATCTGATACAGAAGACCCACTGCACAGAAAGCATCACAGCATCTCAGATGGCTGTCCCAGAAGGAGAAAGGCGCAGGATATGATGTGTTTTGCACCTGTTATGCAACAGAGAACAATTTGCCAATTAATTCAGGTAGAAGAGATAACATGTCTTGGATTTCCTGCTCTTAATTTATTGAACAGCTAAGCCCTTGGGACTAATAAAAAGTATTTCATCCATCTCCAGGAGGTCTACAGTTTCTGATGTAATAGAAAAATACCAGCTTTCAGAATGGCAAAGTATCATTAATTGATGCAAACTTTGCATAAAGAGCATTTCTGGTGAACTATTTAAATAAATGTTCTACCTTACCTTCAAATCGTACTCCCTGGGCAAAACTATAAACAACAAGGTACATGGGTGAGCATTTACTCATTTTCTTACCACTGTTTCTTGACCAGCCATGAGAAAACAAGGTAGGAAATAGCCTTTCCATCTTCCACTTTTTTTCTGGCACGTAGGTGACAGGAGACTTTAATTTCCTAGGCATTTTTTACGTAGGATTGCATCCTAGGACCTAGGTGACGAGTTCAAGTGTCTTGGGTACTAAACCATGACTGACAGAATATGAATACAGAGGACTCTATGTGTTTACTTAGGAAATAACTGAAAATAACTCATGAAAGACTAACTCAGTTGCTAGTTTCTTCTTCTCTGCAGCTTCATTATACAAATTGGAGGAACAGGTAATACAATAGAAAGTCTTCTGGCTTGACAGGAAATTCCAAGAATCTTCTCACTTTCAAACTAATAAATAAATCAAATGTTCCTTATTCATGAAGATGGCAGTACCATCTTACAACGCTTGCTCTGATGCCAACTGCAGTTTAACTAAAACATAGGGCCTTTTTGTTTTTCACTTGGGGACAGAGGGCTTATTGAGGTCACCAAGTGCTCTAAAAGTGATAACATTTTTCTGCAAAAGGCCACTAAACAAAAAAAATCGATGTTGAGTTAATATTCTTCAAAGTACTGGGAGTATTTAACTAGTTCTAGTTTGTACCACTTTTATTGAGCTTCTCAGTTGGAGTGCCTGTATCAAAGCTCAGATGATTATGCATTTCCTGATTTGTGGTCTTCTTGCGCAGTTATGCTAAGATTTATTTATCAAGGTACCAGTGGAGTTATGATCAGATAGACCAATGAACCACTATCTTGCTTCCTTAGTAGATGCATTATCTCTTTCCTCTCTTTTCAAAATAGGCATCTCTGTCTGCAGTAGTTTGAGGACACATCCTTCCTCAGTCTGTAAAGTTTGTTTCACAATGTAGTGAGGTTCAGTCTCAGTTTTATCATGAGATTCATGACTGAAAGCTTCAAATCAAACAGCAGACATGTCTGTTAGTTGAAATAGTTGTGCTTTCTTCCGCAGACAGGAGGCTGTATCCTCTGAGATGTGAGATGTGTCACACATGAGATTCATCTTACAGAAAACTGAGAACTAAACAGAACCTGTTTGGTTTGCAAAGCAGCTGATGTCACAGTCGGTAAAAACCATCTGCACTGAAGCATCCGGTGGTGAAGTCCCCCAACACAGAATGAAGTGCTTACAGTCAAAGACACTTGAAAAAATTAGGTTTATGTCCAACCTCCAGCTTTCAAACAGCTTCTGAGAAGTCAATGTGATTCATGTGGCTTCCAGGCAAACCTCACTGGCAGCGCCTTTCTTATTATTCTGGGTGGAGCTGCTCAAAAAATTAATTTTGGCTTCTTTCAAGCTTCTTTGAGTCTCCTTGATGTTGGTCACCCTAAGTCAGAGCCTCAGGTTTGTTTTTACCCAGGTTGGTTGCCGTGGATTTCCTTGCCAGCACCTCAAAGACTGCTAGTAACATAAGGGCCTCTGGTTTTGTTCTCTAAATAGCTCTAAATAATTTTTCTTCTCATGTGTCATATATTCTGCAGCTTCTAAATCCAACTAGATAAAGTGGGATGATCAGTCACTTTAATTATTGCTTATAACTTTGTCTCTACAACTTAACTTGAGCAGATTCCTATTCAAGTAGAGAAACAAGAAAGTTACATGAGATAGACAGCAGAAATCTTTGTCCAATTATATGTAACACTGCGATTTTTTTTTTCTGTCTTTTTATGTTCCATGCAATCTTTCTCAAAAGGGAAAGTGGTAATGGAATGTTTTTATTTACTATTTTCTTCATGTTTGCTGCTTTTCCCATGTTTACTATCTATTGTTCTTTGTATTTACTATTTCTCCATATCTCTGGATCTTTGGGTTGAGGTGTTGCTTGTTCTGTTGTTTTTTAAAGAGACAAAGACAAAAATGTGGAGGACAAAATTCAAGGCTCATTATTTTAGAGAATGCTCCTCAGTGCCAATATGGCTTCACTCTCAGTTCTTCAAGAGGGTGAATTGCAAAGAATCCAACACAGCACACTGAGTCCACAACACCATTTTTTTTCATTTCACACAGATCTGTAGACAGCATCCACCTGTCTCCAGAGCAGAATTAGGTCTGCATCGTTGCTGAATAACCTGGATCAGCATCATCAAAAGATTTTTGCAAGCAGCTCCTATTAATGCTATTAGGAATGTGACATACTAATCTCTCATGTGCAGATGAGAGAACAAATCCATTCAGTTGCAGAATAAAAATACTGTTAGTGTTTGAGGAACTATAGAAACCTGAACCATTTAACAACAGCAACAATCAACAGAACAATATTTTGGCTAATTAGTACCATGCAGTACAGCACAAATCAGTACAGGTACAAAGATAATACAGTGTGTCCCTCCACTCTTCCACCTCTGCTGGGATTTTTTTTGTTGATCTGTCATATTGTTAAATTGCAACAGCATTATTCCAGCTTCTCAGAAAACCTGGGAATGCATAATATAAATATTTAGCCCATTGTAGTGGCCGAACTGAAGAGAAGACAATGAAAAAACAAACAAAACTAAGGTAAAAAAATAGGTCTTGATTAGCTTTTGGTAAAACAAGTAAGTTTTGCATTTACTTGTTTAAGTGGGTATTTCCATGCTATATTCATGTATGCCTATCTGTAGTAATCAGCGAGTTACTCTTCAGCTATTTTCTCTTTTTATAATGTGATTTCATACCTTCTTCCCAAATAAATATTATTTGTTTACAGTTGAGTTCCTTCCATCCAAATAAAGCAAAGATTCTTCTGAAATCCTGCATCTTTATTTTTATCTGGGAACCAGTCTTACCAGTATGTCTTTCAAATTTCTAACTCCACTGTTTAAAAATGGTAACTCTAAGAGGGGACATTATAGGGACATCCGTGAGGGAGATTCAAATCTATTAACTGGTTAGTACAGGATATGTAGGTATCTAAACCAGGAAAAAGATAGTAAAATCAAATGTTGAGAGACATCTGAAGATGCTGCAAGGATAGATGAAATTCTGGGTTATGGGTGTTTAAATGTTTTATATGTGCCTATAAGAGACAAATGTTTATTGTCCTATTCTGCCACTTGTATGTTCATGAGTAAACTGCCATATGAGGACGTGTCTGGTGCATGTTATGAGCCAACACAAACCTCTCAGGGGCACAGTAGGTGGCTTCAGGATGCCATCCTCTCCTGGATGTATCTGCCCAGCGAAGGGACCAGAGGTCTTGCCAGGAGTGTCCCTAGAAACGCCTTGCTGTGTACAGGTGGGACATGGGGTTGGACAGGCTCGCAGAGGAGTCAGACTGGCTGGGGGCACTGCAAGGACCAGCTGCTCCGCAGGTTTCTCCCTACAGTGCAGTGGGAGCACTTATAAGACATCCCAGAGGCATCCTACAGGCTGAACAGGAGGACATGGGAAGGCCCTTCAGGGACCCTGTTTGGAGCAGTCTGTCAGGGCAGCCTGCCTGAAGCCACAGGTGCCTTCCAGTGGACATGCAGCCTTGCCTGACTGATGTACTGACTTTCCAGCACTTCTTACTGGGAATGGGCAGCTAACCAACTCAGCCAGTTTTTCTGTGTACGTTTGAATGTCAAATATAATGCTGATTGCAACAGCATTTGCTAAATGTATAAAATACGACTTACTGCTGTAGCCTAATTCAAAGCCAATCAAAAGGACACTACAAAAGACACCAGCTAAGACATTCCTGTGGTGCACTGAAATAAAAGTCATCCCTGTGCAAAGCAGTGGGTTCCTTGGTGGTCTGCTTTGATGCTGGCTGGTGTTGAGTCAAGAAGCACATCTGAAGAGCTCTGTCCTGCTGTCTGAACTGAGAACATTTCCAATGGGGGTGAAGCTCAGAGTGTCTCCTCAATGTTTGAGGACCTACCTTATGTGGCCTGTGGATGCCTTGGAGGTCTTTCAAGAAGCTGAGGATCCCAGACAACAAAACCAAGGCATTTCTTGAGGAAATGAAAGGAAAGATAGCTCATAAAGGAAGAGCTGGCCAACTACACTTGAAGAAGCTCTTCAGGCACTAAAATAAAGTAACCATCCTAGATTTCTTGTCACTGCTACAGCTGCATGAAATTTATTTATATTTATGCATTTTAACATAAAAACCTGTGTTGGTTTTGCATGGTCTGGTTCTTGGTAGTGGGGGGGCCCACAGAGGTGGCTTTTTTACCAAAAAGTCTTGTCTGGCCCCACTAGAGGAAGTATGAACACTTGTGAACTCTTTCCAAAAAAATAGTTTCAAAGTGACAGTTCATCTTTCACCTTCATCAAGTTCATTTACTATACTTTTCAAACCTGTAAAATGTATTTTTCTTTTGATTTATACTGAACTTTTTGTTTGGCTCCCCTAATTCGTCTTCTGGCCTTGAGTTCGAGCAGCATCCATCATGCAGTTCTTTGGCTAGACCTGAATCTTTCTGGCAAAGTAAAATCTCAGGACTCTGGGAGTTTTGTGGTTTACCATAACCCTGTGTGCTCTGCCCATTCTAGAACCAAGAGCAGGGCAGCTTCTGGGGCTAAATTCACAGACTACATTCTTGGTTTAAAACATCCTAAATGGAATTTCTAGATTTTGGCTACATAAATTTACCCATAAGCTCCCACCTGTCTTTCTGGATGTGATCTGATGCCCCATAGACAGTTTTTTTACTATAAAAAATGAGTGCTCCTGCATGTGGATTCAATACCACATCTGCCAGTTAGCTGCATGAGTCTGGTTTGCCTTACTAACTCTCCTTATAAAGGTCTCAGCTAATCTCATGTGTACAAAAGAGACAGGTACTTGCAGCTAGCTGCAGGCTGCAATGGGGGGCTTTCTCTGTGGCTTTGATGTCACCAGCATCTCAGACTGCTGGCAGGATCAGGGCCTCTGCTTTAGGAAGGAGGGAGGAGGCTGCTGCAAGGTGCTTCATCTGTCACTCAGGCTGGTAGTTCAGTAATTTGTTTTCTTCCCCTTTAATCTATGTCCTATGGAAGGTCTAGAATCTTCACTTTCTCGCTTCTGCCTTGAAGCTGCACTCTGTCACTATGATCTGCTAAGATAATTTCTTTCAAACTGCAGAAATGGGAAGAGGACTTAGTAATCATCTCAGATCTATTTTGTCACATTAGCCTTGGGCTTATATTTGCATTTGAGGCCAGCCTCCCAATTCTTCCTGCTGCCCCAGTTTTGGCACTCTGTCTTTAGTATGGAGTGAGCCAGGTAAGTAAAGAAACAGCAAAACTTTGGAGGATACTCTTGGCTGAAGCTCAGCCTCTGTCTTGACATTACCCATGGCCATAACCATCTTCGACAAAGTCCTGTGAGGTTCTCTACTCAACACTGGATTAAAAGGAAATAGCAACTTACCCACTTAAGAATACCAAAACAAAATTAATGGAAATGGTGATATTCTAGGTGAAAAATGTTGTTCTTGGGAGTCCCAAGACAGGGCAGTATTACAGCCAGAGACCTGGCCTAGGGAACGAGTCTGGAACATTCATGGTGAGAGTTTGTCATCAAGTAAGAAATGTCATCAGCTGCCAGAGACTGAGATATCCATGAATGAAATCCAGAGGAAATACAGATGGCAAAGTGCATAAGGATTGTTCAAGCATACCTAAATTTCTGCTTGTATTACCAGAAACTTCTCTTGAGTGGAGACTAACTAATCACGTGGGTTTGGACAGTTGCACACCACAGACCAGCAGTGCTGTGATGGGGCTTGAGCTGCAGTGTGCTCACTCAGCATGACTTTCCAGATCACTGAAAAACACAGAACAGCCATGGCCGTGGCTCCAATCGTTACTATAATTTCCTTTGCTGCATCAGCTGACAGCATAAATCTACACCTGCCCGTGTGCAGTCACATGGGATGGCAGGAAGTCAAGACCAAAGCAGTAAAGTCTATTTGACAACCAAGGCAGCCCAACAGATATGAGATCCATATATTGAGCAATGTGAGAAATTTGCATGGCAACTTTTGATGGAAATCATCAGAGGCAAAGGGCCAAACTTTCACATGCTTCTTTAGTGAGACACAATGGGCCCTGGAGTAGTTAAAAGAGCCATGATATGTCAGGAAACTAAGACAGCAGGAACTGCTATGAGACTGCCTAACAGACATTCTGCTGCCACCAACAAAGAAAATTGGGCTGTGGAGACAAGATAGAGAGCTGCACCAAAGCTACAAATGAGAGAGTGCTGAGCCTGCAGGAAAAACAGAAAGCATATTTTTGATTTCTATCCGGCACTGCTTCCATCTTAACAGGAGCAGTGCAGGCTCACCCAGCTGGGCTAGGACTGTGAAATAGCCACCAGAGTAACAGGCTCTGTGTGACAGAATGAGATCTTTGGTCTTTCTGTTTTGTGAATAAAAACAAGCATTTAAAATTGATCATGAGACCCAGTGTTAGTACCTAATATGCTCAGTGCCCCCCTTTTATAGTATCTGTGCACAGTATTCCCCCTTTACTCCATGCTGTTGGATTCTTGGACAGTTAAATAATTGATTTCAGGCAACTGACTTTTACCAATTTTTTTAACATTATATTTTAATTGCTGTGTTAAAGATTCCCAAGTCAATGAGTCACCAGGCTACTAATGAGCATTCAATGAAAATATAGGGCAGCCCCTCATCTACAAATGATAAAACCATCTACCTGTGGTCTCCATTCCCACATCTCCACAGCTAACCAGCTGGCAAACAAAACTTAGGAGTTTATCAGCACTGCTGTGTACTTTGTGCTGTCTCTGCAGGAAAGAGTCCAAGTATTATTTATTTCAACATGCCAAGCATGACAAAAGAGGGTTTTTAAACCAAACTTTGTATTTAAATGTACATATGTGTATATATACTGCAGGTGGATAGGAGCTGATTTGTAACTCAGGATGGCATTAACCAAAGCAGTACCTTCTGTCCAGGAAAAATCATACATAGTGAACCATGGGAAGAAATATTCAAAAGCAACTGTGTACCACAGAGTGCTTTGAGCAAATCTCTCTAGAACACCAAAGGACAGAAAAGCCAAGTATCATCTTTTCATCGATGAATTGATATATTGTCAAAGGTCTGACCACTGCTAACATGTCTTTATATGGAAGAGAAACCTCAGCAGCTTTTATCTCACTCCATGAGCACTGACTCATCTTTTCTACCTACATTATATATCTACTGAACTAATCTAAACCTTCTGTAAATGTCTCTCTTCCTTTAAAGAAAGGGGTTTTCTGTGTTAGTTCTGGCTGCATTTTTATGAACCAAGATAAATGAGAGTTGTTAACACACTCTTCAAGCACTTATTCAGGTTTTCAGGCTTGAAAAATCAAGCTAAGTACATCAGTAAGAAGTCTGCATTCAGCACACAGAGCATCTCTGCTACTGGATCATAATTCCTCCACACTGGGATTAAATTCCAATGGACCTTGTCCTGCAAGTCTTACAGAAAGTAATTAATGAAGAGAGGCTATTTGAAAAGATATAATTTGGTACAAGAATGAAAGATCACATACAGGGGACCAATATGTCTCTTGATTCCTCTCATACTTGGCTTGTAATTACTTGCTGAAGTGTTAGGATATGAAGAAGTCTAGGTGGTCTGTTAACTCTGCCATTTCTCTAAGTGCTCAGCTAAACTTTTTCTTCAGTCTGCTCAAACCCCTTTCTGAAATCAAAACTCTATGACTTTATACAACTTTGTACGGTCATCCAAACTTCTTTTTAACTGCTGCATGTAAAGAAAATACTAATTTTCATATGAGCAAGAGATTTACTTTTCCAAATTACATCTGCATATA
>VWZT01013670.1:148869-204831 GCA_013397055.1 Pachycephala philippinensis
AGCTTCCCCCACGTCTGACAGAGGCAATTCCAGCCGGCTCCAGGACAGACCCAACGCTGGCCAAGGCTGAGCCATCAGCCATGGTGGCAGCGCCTCTGCAATAACATGTTTAAAAAGGTACAAAGAAGACTTTGCAGAGAAGCAATTGTGGCCAGAGAAGAGAGGAGTGAGAATTGATTCTGCAGACGCTGAGGTCGGTGGAGAAGGCGGGGAAGGAAGTGCTTCAGGCGGCAGAGCTGAGCTTCCACTATGACGTGTGGTGAAGAACATGGTGAGGCAGCTGTGCCCCTGCAGCCCATGGAGGAGCCCCACACTGAAGCAGGTGGATGCCCAAAGGGCTGTGACCCTGTGGGAAGCCCATGCTGGAGCAGGTTTGCTGCCAGGATTTGTGGCCCTGTGGGGGGCCCGTGCTGGAGTAGCCTGTTCCTGAAGGACTGCAGCCCATGAAATGGACCCACACTGGAGCAGGTCAAGAAGATTGGGTGCATGTGAGAAGGACTCATGTTGAAGAAGTTTGTGGAGGACTGTCCTGTGGTAAGGACCCCCTTCGCCAGACTGGAGGAGGGGAAGAACTGCTCTCCCAGAGGAGAAAGCAGAGGCAAAACCAATGTGATGAACTGACTGTAAACTCCATTCCTTATCTCCCTGCACTGTTGGAGGGGAGGGGTAGAGAACCAGGACTAAAAGTTAAGCCCAGGAAGGAGAGANCTGTGGTAAGGACCCCCTTCGCCAGACTGGAGGAGGGGAAGAACTGCTCTCCCAGAGGAGAAAGCAGAGGCAAAACCAATGTGATGAACTGACTGTAAACTCCATTCCTTATCTCCCTGCACTGTTGGAGGGGAGGGGTAGAGAACCAGGACTAAAAGTTAAGCCCAGGAAGGAGAGAGGGTTGGGGGAGAAGGATCTGCTTTACTTCTTATTATCATACTCTGATTTTGATTAATAGTGAATTCAACTAACTTCCCCAAGTCAAGTCTGTTTTGCCCATGATGGCAATTAGTGGATGATCTCTTCCTGTTCTTATCTCAACTTATGAACCTTCTGTTATATTTTCTCTCCCCTGTCCAGTTGTGGAGGGGAGTGATAGAGCGGCTTTGGTGAGGCCCTGGCCTCCAGCCAGGGTCAAAGCAGCACAGATGTATAGGCAGGTTTTCCTTCAGAACAGTCATTGGGCTAGTTTGGATATTGCTCGACTACTTCGAGTCTTGTGGTTCATGCCTGGGACAGATCTTGTTCAGTGAGTGATTAATTTTCCCCTATTAAAATTCACCTTGAAATTTCAGTCAATAATACAGTAAAGCAGAACTGTAGATGCTCTGATCAGCTCTATCAGCACTAACATTTGCAGAGAGTATCCCTCTCTGTGTTGCTCTGTGCAGTAAACTGCTCCAGTAAAATGCTCTGCATTAGGGGCAGGTTACAGCTAACACCTGGCAAATGATGTGAAACAGGCTGGAAACTGTAATGATCATACAGTAGCATGTGTCTTGTATTTCAAGAAATTACTTCTGTCCACCCACAATGTTGTTTTAAGTGAAGTACTAAATGAGCCTATAGTTTGATATGTCTGTGTGAAATATCTTAACAGTCTAAATGTTCCAGATGAGGCAAGGCTAATGGCAAGTTGCAATGCACATATGTGCAAGAAAAATCACTTTAGCCACATCTGAAATAGAATTTGCAAGTGTAACTCCTGGAGGCTGATTACAGCTCACACTGAGATACACAGAGGATTACCATGACCAGGTGAAATTGCAGGGGGCATTTCACTGCAATAGGATACAATCATGCAAAGACAAAATGGGAAGTTGGGCTTATTGATCCTTTCATGTGCCAAAGGTATATGTGGTGAGAAATCACAGACAGACGACTCCAAATTTCTTCAGTGCCTGAAGTACCTCTCCTTGTTTTGTAAAACTAAAGGGACAGTAACATGATGTCCCTAAACCATTCTGAGGTGCCACATCAGACAGACAGGGAAGGAAGAATGCTACCTGCTGCTTTTTTTTAAGGATTCAGGTCTCCTTCACTCAATCACTAACCCAGGCTGGCCAAATTTATATTAGAACTGACGCAGTCACAACCTGTGCAGACAAGTCTGGAGAACCAACCAGTGTAGCTAGAGAAAATGCCACAGATCATAAATTATAACACTATTTGTTATATGAAGTCTCTGAAGACACCTGAAGGTAAAAAGTGGCTATGACCATGTAGTGACTATTTAGGTCTTGTCATCACCAGGAGCATATAATTTTATTTCTATGTTTACTGTTTCCTTTTGTAGCTGTATTATTCTCCAGAACCGTGAGGTATTTATTGATCACACTATCATTTCTATAATTTCAAACTCATTTCTTACACATTGGTCTCAGGTCACTTTTCACTTCTTGTTTCCTGCTGGTTATGTCCCTTTATGTTCACCCACACTGAAAGGAAGGAAGAGCTTTATGCATCCAGGACAGGAGTTATCAGCCTGAGCATTTGAGCCTTTAAACTGAAAAAACAGACAGCACTTGCCTTAGTTCTCCCCTCTGGAGGAAATACTCTTAACCTCAAATATGTGGGCAAGAGAAGCTGGATCTGACAGCATCTCACTCTCCATCTAACAACTTTTCAGTGGTTTCTTGTAGTGCAGAATCCTACTTTTCTCAGTACTTGCCTTCCTTGCAGGGCTTTTGCATTCTCTTCAGCCTTTATCCCCCCATGCCCTGCCTGCAGGTGTTTGAGAAACACCTCCATCCCCTAGCTGGCTGCATGGCCCCAAGGGATGGCACAGTCTCCTCTTCTTTTACAGGTTTTCCTCAGACCAGGAGGGGAGCCATCAGGATGAAGAGCAGCCTTCCACCCTGCTGCCCTTTCTCTTGGGCCTTTTCACAGAAACATGTTAACACACAAAATGCAAGAAAGCATTTTGAACAGCTATGCCACCCATTCACCCATTTAAGCCAGAGTTTCCTAGGTGGAGTCTGCCCTGGCTGGTGTGAGGTGCTCTGAAAGGGCTGCAGTGACAGCTGGCTACTAGAAGACGTTATCTACTGAATCAGTAGCATTTCCAGACCCATGAGACATGGGTGCAGTTTCAGCCCTGCAACCTCTAAAATGAAACAAACAAAACTTCTGCTCATGTTCAGCCAGAGACCTGCCCAAGGGGCCGAGAAGGTCAATGGCACCCTGGACTATATCAAAAATAGTGTGGCTGGCAGGACCAAGGAAATTATTGTCTGTACTCAGCACTAGTGAGGCTGCAGCTCAAGTCCTGGGTCCAGTTCTGGGCCCCTCACCACAAGAAAGACATTGGGGTGCTGGAGCATGTCCACAGATGGGCAGTGAAGTTGGTAGGGGGTCTAGAGAGTGAGTTATATGAAGAGAACATGAGGGAGCTGGGGGTGTATAGCCTGGAGAAAGGGAGTCTCAAGGAACCTCATCACTCTCTACAACTACCTGAAAGGAGGTTGTAGCCACTGGGGTCAGCCTCATCTCTCAGGCAACCAGTGACAGGACAAGAGAACATGGCCTCAAGCTGTGCCAGGGGAGGTTCATGTTGGACATCAGGAAGAATTTTTTCACTGAAAGGATGGTTAAGCATTGGAATGGGATCTTCAGAGAGGTGATGGAATCACCATCCCTGAAAGTGTTCAAGAAACAACTGGATGTGGCACTTATTGCTTTGGTTTAGTTGACGTGGTGGTGTTTGGTCAAAGGTTGGACTCGATGATTCTGGAGATCTTTTCCAACCTTAATGATTTTATGATTCTTAGGGGGCATGGCAGGCTGCAAAGTACATGGGCTTTCCCTATCAAACCCTCTCTGCTTTTCTTCCAGTGAGTGCAAGAAAGAAGAGTCAAGACCTAGAGAGCCTTTCCTACAATGAAAGGCAGCCCTGCTTTAGAAATCACTGGTGCCATTAGGAATCATTTTTCAGACAGGGACCATCAAGACAGCAAGGGAGTTGATGGCCAGTGGTGAGCAGGGAGCAGTGATGTTTCTGGCTCCTTGGTGCCTGCAGCACTGTGCAGGGAGCCCAGCTCGCCCTGGCCCAGCAGAGGGCAATCCCAGCAAATAGCTCAGGAATCAGTGCTGTTGCTGGGGTTCAATTTCCCTGCAAAAGTGAAAGGTTGAAAAAGTAGCGGAGCCACAGCCACCCAGCTGCTTGTGCCTCCCATGACCCCTGCCACCTGCACCAGCCTGCGAGTGAGTGTGAGGCAGGAGCTGGGAGCATGGAACGTGAGGAAATGGCCCCACTTCTGCCAATTTTGGGTCAGCTTGTGACCTCAGGAGCCCTGCCCCTTTCGAAGGTTTGATGGGATCAAGCCCTGCTGGAAAGAATTCTGGAAAGCAGCCAAATTCTGCAGACATAAGTATGTGGAAAGATCCTGGAGGAACCATGTTACACCTTGTTTATGCCTCTCTTTTTTTTTTACAACTCACTTGTACAACATCAAAACTTTTCTAGGCCTGCCTGGAAGAATATTTGCAAGTAAAAGAAAATCAGAGCAGTTTAATAGTCAGACAGTTTCTGGCTGCTTATTTCCACTAATAGATGAAGTGACTCACTTCTAAGCCTCCAAGTACACCGAGTTTCCTTTCCCACGCACTGGCATCAGCAAACACTTTTACCGTAAAGCATATTAGCTAATCATAAGCTTTTTTGCCTATAATTTAATGCAATGTGTGCAAACCCCTGCTCATCTACATAGGTATTTGTTTGTTATTCCAGGCAGTTGATTAGCACTGGAAACCAGAGATACCACAGAAATCATGCAATACCAAGAGTCACTATACCACTTTTCTATATAGAAGGGAACTTAAGGGTATAGCAGTATAAACATACATGAGAGACCACTGAAAAAAACACATACCTATTTGAGGTAATGCTGCAAGAAGGTTTTTGACGTTCCCTCCATCAGCAGCTCTGCTCAGCAAACGACCTAAAACAGTTGCACTAGACAAACCTGGCAGAGACAAAGTCACGGATGAATGCTGTAAGGTCTGCAGTCTCTTGGCCAGCCAAAGGTGATTAACAGCAGCACAGACTTGTGTACTGTTCCTTAAAAGCTGCGGCAGGAAAGCAGGCTGGACAGGGCAGAGAGAATGCCAGGAAGTGCCATCAAGTGGAGATCTGTAGCATTAGGAGAGGGGTCTCTTCTAGGGACCCCTGTTCCACGTGAGAAGGAAGCAATTGCCTGGGATGTCTTGTTATTGTCACACAGGCTGTCATTTATCCCACACTACCAATGGGTTCAGGAGGGAGTATTCAGTGGCCTTTGAGGTACATCTTCTGATAAGATCCACAACGGCCCTCAACAAAGGAATACAATTGCTGAACACATCTCTTCACCCCGTCTTTGGAGAAAATCTACTAAAATGCAAGTCTTCAAGTAATGATTTACCCCAACCTTCCTACAAACATATATGTATATTATGTATGTGTATATATATACACACATATATGCATTTATATACACAGATGTACATATACATATATAAAATATACAATATATCATATATCATATATCATATATAAAATGCATGTATTCCATTCCATTTCCCTAAGCATCCTGGTGCACTGTGTCTTATCTATGCTCATCAATGCACAGTCAATTCAATGTTAATGGGATTCAAGAATTGTTTAAAACTGATTCATGATTAGGTACTTTGCTGGCTCATTCAGCAATACTCCTTCCTATCATAGTCAGCCTAAAGTGAGTTAGAAAATCATATCAAATCATCAAGCTCGTCTCATAAACCGTATAGAGAATGAAATAATCACTAGAGAACCAATTTGATATCAGCTGACTATTGAATTAATTAGTAGAAGAAGAAAGGTTAGTATAAAATTTCTACTATAAATAATTTCTACAGAAATTAATAATACCACTAATACATTGATCATAAAAGGAAGCTTGGTTTCATAAACTCTTGCACTGTATGTTTTATTTGAAAACTTCTTCAAAACATTTTTTCAAGCAATTAAACAAATACTTTTGCTTCGTGTCAGTGTGTCATTAGGAAATACAAAGCAAAGTCTAATGCTATCAATGATATAGTGAAATGACTGAAATGACTGCATCATTTTGAAATATGAATATAACACAAGCATGCCCTTTCAAACCATTTTAGTTAGGCACTGTGTATGCCATTTTGCTGAGTGTAGTGACTTTTGCTGAGGACTTTGGACTCAGCAAGAAAATATTTTGGCCATATATATAGTCATGGAAATATGTACTTATATTTTGGTAGTTTCTATCATTCTCTACTGAAAGAACAAGGAAAATACTGTCATTTTCTCATTCGAAGGGAAGGATTGGAAAGAACAGAACAGACGAGAAACAGACAGGTTATTGAAAGTGTCATGATAAGAAGGTTTGCAGAGAACTGCAGAGAGAGATTATTTCTAGTGTTGAATTTAAAAATCAGATACTAAGATTATAATTGGGTAAATAAATTGATGTTGTTCTAATACCACTGCAAAAGTGAAGACATGACGAAAACCCCCACCATTTTGAGTCAATCTGTTAGGGTTTTTTCAGGCTAATGTTTGTTTTTTTTTAAAAAAGTACAAATATACTGGGTTGCATCCAGCCATTATCTATTCACAGAATTGAAGGCTGACACCTGCCTGCTCCCTTCTCGTGTAGAATCGCCCTTTCCCCAGGGCCAGTGTACTCATAATGCTCTTTTTTTCTGCTGTGTTCCCAGGTCCTTCATATTAATCACAATGGAGCATGTGACAGTGGTTCTTGTCATGCCAGGCCAGAAGAAACTCCTTGCCATCAAGTCAATGTGCAATACAGAGGTCTGGTGGATGTGCTGACCCTTGGAGATGTGCTATGTCTGAGGCTGTGCCAGTGCAGGTCAGCCGCTTTAATACAAATGGACATCTGAGGCTGAGGGGTTGGCCCTGAAGTGCTTCATGTTATTGTATAAAATGCGCTTTAGAAGAAAAAGATTGAATCTGCATTTATGCCTGCCTTTGATTTCTCAATTTGCCACTCTCTATGTCCTGGACAGACAGGCCCCGCAGCAAATATGGCCTGCAGCAACAGCCCACACTGATGACAAAGTGTGTAAGATGTGGCAGATCAAAGAACAAAGTTAATGTCTGGACTGTGGTAGTAATCTGCTACTGAGAATATCTGCTCATGGCATTTGCAATTCAAAGATATCCTAGCTTCTGGGAGCTTTTCTCTTTACACTGTTGAGTGCCCTCTCCTTCCACAGGCTTTGGTCATTATCCTCTATTTTGTCTTCTTTCTCTGAGCTGCCAAATTGCCTTCAAACAAAGAAACATTAACAAGAGTTCCTCCAAGGGATTCAGCTCAGGACAATTCAGTCCCTTACATCTAGGGCAGAACATGTCCGTCCCAGCATTTCCGTCCTCCTCTCTGGTCATCCTGTGTTCCATTTTAAAGCTTTGCCCCTCTTCGTGTAATGTCTGCTGGGGTTCTTACCGGTGCTGAGAGGGTGATCATTAAACTTTAATTTCCGAGTATGACGTGCTCTGGTAGGTGTACATCTCCTCCAAATCCCAGCAAATCAGATCCTCCACCCCAGTTCAGCTGGGGACACATCCAATGGGGAGTGTGAACACCTCCTCCACATGGGCTAGCTCTGCCTTCAGGGCAATAACCAGATGGGCAACAGACTCATGACACAGTTCAGATCATCTGTACTGTACCAGGGAGATACCCAGAGTCAGGAAGGAAAGGTCCAAACCTGATGAGGATGACTGCTCAGAAAGGAGAATGCGGGCAACACAGGAATGGTGAGTTTGGATCATTGCAGGGAGGAAGGAGGGGTGAAAAAGGTAAATGAAATGGCATGAGTGAAAATACTGACTTTCCCATGGAGTATGGAAATGTGATGGCTGATCCAGAAGAAAGTTAGAAATATTAATTAGAAAAATAATCTGTGAGGCAAGTGGTTTCAATGCTTTGAATCAGGTGATGATGTCACTTTTGTTATGAGCACCTTTTTTCATTGGAAGGAAACACTATGTATTTCATACTGCCACTAAGCCTGGGAACAGTTATTGCAGTACACTGGAACAAGCACGGAAACATTTAGGCAGAAACCCCCATTAGTTTTATGCAGTCAAATACTTAAAGTCTCTACTAGAAGCTGGTTGACTCTCTGGTTTTCACACAGGGCTTACCCACAGGCAGTGAATCAGGCTCAGTGTTTTGCAGTTGCATTCTACCTTTGAACTTGGTAATTCTCTCATCTCTTAATCTCCTTTTCTGTAGGAACTGGCAGCCTGCCGGGCTTTCAGCAGAAGCTCTGGCAATGATTTTGCATTTTTTGTGTGTGTGGCTTTTCTTTTTTTTTTTTAAATTTTTAGGGCACAGCTTGATCTTGAATTTGCGATCTCCCTACTGATATTCAGCTGCAATGACAGATACAGGGAAGAAAACAAGTTAGAGTCAGTCCAGTCTGTCTCACAGACAGATGCAGTTATTTCTCAGATTCCTATGAATCGCATGATTTCTTTGATTGGCATTTGGGAAAAACAGCAGTGACAGCTGTGTATCACAGCTGTCTATTGTGGCATGATGAACAGGTGTTTCCAAGGGTCACAGCTGATCCCTGGGACACTGCATACAAGATTCAAGGTATCTGTCCTCTGATTAGATGTTGTGCTCTGCTTCCTCCTACACAGAGGTGGCAGACAGAGGTCAGACATGTCTAACTCACATTTGGGCTTTCTGTCCTTCAGATTCTCCCTCCATGTTATAACATAAGTTTTTGGTGGCGGGTTTTTAAATGTATGTTTTGAGACAGAAGAGAAAATCTGGAACATCTGTGAATTAAATCAGAATTGAGATCTTCCTTCCTGAAGCCACAGGTTTTTGAACACTAAACCCATGGGTTTTGTTAAGGAAGTTCATTTTTTTTTCCCCCTTAGATGTCTGGGCTCATAATACTTTCCCCAGACTATTAAAACAGAGGAAGAAATCTTTTATCACTCTTCCAGTGAAGGACTTCAGCCCATTGCTCCTGGATAAAATCTGTCTGCTTCCTGAAATACATCCTGACTCTGATGTGGTTCCTGATTCCATCCATCCAGTAAGGTACTTGATCCTCTTCCAAGTGGTGCAGAGGATTTTCAAGGGTATGAAGAACATCTACATCACTCCTGCAGCATCACATGAAGTACATTCTTAACAGGAATACTGTGGATGAAAATAGTATTGACTGTATGATGACACCAGTGCTTTTGACCTTGGGATTTACTTTCCTAGCCTTTAATGTTCCCGCTCCTTTAAAGTGATAACACCGTACAAAATCCTTCACTATTTTTTGTTTCTCTTTTTTGACAGAATCAGCCACCATCAATGGTGGACATAAAAGACATCTTAGGCTCACAGGAACTGGAACATCAGCCTCATAGGAAATTTTTTTATTGCTAACTCTTCATTATATGAATTATTAATCAACAGCTTGAGGCTTGGGGGTGTACAGTGGAGAGATACAGAAGTTGCTTAGTAAAAATTAGGTTGAATCCTTGTCCACTGGCAAACCTGGAAATTACACTGTGATTGATGAAGATGCTGAATAAAACTAGTCCCAGAACTGGTCCACACTTATCATCTTAAAAATGGATTGTTAAACACTAGCACTTGCTTCTTGCTCCTTATTCGCCTTTCAGTCTGTAAGAGGGCCTTCACTCCAATCCTTTCTTTAATATTATTGGGGAACAAAGCCAGGCAATACAAACTGCCCAGATGCTGGGACTGACAGGTGGAAGCCTGTGCCCTGGTGTGGCTGGTTCTTTGAAGAAGTTTGTGTCATGTGGTGATGCACACTTTGCCAGGTAACCCCAGCACAGCAGGCACAGAAAAAGCTCTTGTTATTGTGAAGATATGAAAGAGGACAAGTGACACAACAGAGGAGACCATCACTGAGAAGAAGAAAACTTTGGCTGCCATCCAGAAAAAAGAAGGAAATGGGCAAAGAAAACTGTGGGGTTGGAAAATGCAGCATGTAAAGTTAGAAAAGCAGCTGCCATCAGTTACCAGTGACTGATGCACAGGTACCAGTCAGCCATGAGGTTTGAGAGATGTCCAGTCAGCCTCCCTGGTGCTGTCTGAGGAAACCATAAGGACCAGCAGATCAGCAGGACTTGTACACTCTGTAATAAACACAAATAGTTACTAAGAATATTTTTACTTTGAAAATTTCAAAACCTTAATGCTGTGTCAGCTGCAATGGGACATCACCTTCAGGTGGAGACATATCCTACCAACAAAGCAAACGATCCTCCAAAATCCCTAACTCCAAATATTAGATCTTAGGTTTTTTTGGCTATGCTAATTACAGCCAACACAAAGCAGGTCATTAGTGAGAGACAGCCTAAATACCCCTTCTCTGAAAAGGGTAAGCAGAGATCCAGCCAAATACAGTGATTTTTATAAAAGAAGCAGATGTAGAAGGATGCTGACATTGATAAGTCTTTATCACAGACATCTGCATAGAATCATAAAATATGAAAAATGGTGAAAAGAGAAGTCAAAGGCAAAAGTCTATGAGATTCATTAATCAATGATAAAGAATGGAAGGACATAAGACAAATGAAAAAGCACAGAATAATGACTTTGACACTTTATCACATAAAACTGGTATATTATTTCATACTGAGCAAAAAAAAAAAAAAGAAAAAAACAAAGAAAAGGTTCATATTAGCACAGTTTACTTCTTCTGCTAAAAACTGTGAGGAGTGAAAGAACAGTTCCTACAACAGAAAATGGGGCTGTTACTGGTGACCAAGCTGTGAATGCTCCATCCCTGGAAGTCTTCAAGGCCAGGTTGGATGAGGCTTTGACAACTGGTCTAGTGGGAAGTGTCTCTGATCATTGCAGGGGGCTTGAGTTAGATAATCTATGAGGTCCTTTCCAACTCAGACCATTCTATGATTCTTATCATGTTGATCTTTTCCAATTTTAATTTCTCACTAATAGGTTGTATTGCCTGTCTGTAATACGATATTTTGACTAAATACTTTTATTTCCTGAAAAAAATGAACCTGTGCTCATCCCCTCCAGATGCTTACTGACAGGAGTCAAGTCACAGTCAGTGGTATATAAAAGTTAGTAAAAGTGTTTCTAAAATATTACTGTTCCACATTGTTGTATCTGATAACTTAGTTGACAGTGTTGAGTTCCTGGAGATAAAAGAGCTTTTCTCTCTTATTTCTTCTTTTTCTGTTACAAAGTTCTCTCTTGGCCTCCTATACAGACTTTCCTTATAGAAAAAAAGAAAAAACAGACCAAGAGTAGTTTATTAGTGCATCTTCTTATCAATAGATAGTGAAAATTGCCTTTTGTCAACATGTTTCTGGGTGACATTTCCCTCGGTCTGTAACAGTGCACCAGCAAAACCTTCCTACCTAGGATGCATGTTATAAGTACACTTTCTATGCAGAGAGTGTAAAGACAGGGACATCTAAAGTGAAGTAAACTAGGTTTCTAATCCTCTAATACTACTCTTTTTGCTTTTCCTGCAAACATCTTCTCCCCAGCTTGTTGCATCCGTTAGAGTCACAAGCAAATAAGTCAACAAACATCTTTGCTGACTGATTACCTTCTCTGACTCTTTAGAAAGAGTGATATGATATGATGATATTATATGATACGATATGATATACGATATGATATGATATGATATGATATGATATGAAATGGGGGGAACCTGTACCAACCTTCTCTGCCTACCCTGTCTTGCACCAGGCACAAGTGTGTCCCTGACGTGCCTCTCAAATACACTTGCCCTGCCATCACACCCTCCCACTGGTACCCAAGTGCTGGAACACACCTTCCTTCACAGCCAGCACCACCCTTCTCCTTCCTTCTTCCTCCCCCATCTCCCTCTGCCCTGCACCACAGCTAACCCTGGCCCCAGCCCCTCCCCACCTTGGTCCCCTGCTACTGAAATTCCTCTTGAAACTACAGGCTCTGGAACCATAGAGAAATTTAATCAGTTAATAGTAGTACAAACATAACAAAGTGGTTTAAAGTAATACCTTATTCCTATTAATGTTGTTTTATACATATTTGAAAAATACATAGACCAGTCAGAAAAGAAAACCTGGCAGTGATATGCCCTTTGCTGGCAAGGCTATTCCTCTGCACACCCTCAGGGACTGAAGGCAATTCCATAGAGGGGGAGTTCAGACAAATCCTATCCCTCAAACAGGAATCACCTTGAAGGTCTAAATAACAAACAGATTTCTTTAGACGACAGTCTCAGAATGAGCCTCAGAATACATAAGGAAGACCTTTCAAAAAGTGTATGAGAAACAAAATGTCTGTGTTTGGATTACAGGCTACGAACGCAGTTTATTATTCAGTGTAATTTAATTGCTTTGTTACTAGGGGACAGCCAGTCATACAAATGCCCCAAAGCAGCTCTTTAGAGGGGGAAGCAGTAAATATGATCATGCAGCTGAACTCTTCCATTTACTGCTGCATGCCCAGAAAGTAGAAAATGGAACCATAAACCCTACTTGACACACAAGCCCCTTCTGGTAAAGGAAAGCCCTTGTTTATGTAAATACCCCTTTTAAGTAATTTGGAAGCAGCTGCTAACTGCAAGTGTTTTAATTGCCTCTGCACTATTTCAATTACTAATTTTTGAATTGTTCCTATCTCTCTATGGACATGTTGCGAATTATTATAATTTGTTATGATGGACAGCATTAGAATGGGACCTATTAGCACTTCTATAGATGAAAGACCCTCTTAATGTCTATTAGCAACCCTTGCAGGTGATGACAGTGATGGAGGGGAGGTACACCATCCTCATCTACTGTGAGCAGTAGTTCAGCCACTGAGTTCTGAATAATTACTCCTTTTTTTTCACTTGTCTTTTCCCCCTTTTATTTGTCTCTCTTCCAGACATAAATATTTAAATGTGTAAATAAACTCAGTCAACCTAAAATTCCAGTAGAAAAAATCTGCAGAATTTTACTACATTCAAAATTATTTAAAAATCTAGCATTTTGCTGACAATGAGCTCCTCATATGCTGATTTTTAATAATTTGTTTCAAATATTGAAAGAGAGCAAGTGAGAATTCTGAAAGGTAGCAGGAGGCCTATTACACAGTGGGTGGCAACACAGAGTGGCATAGGAGAGAGACAGCTTCTCTACAACCTTGGTGACCCCAGCAAGCTGTAAAAATCAATAAGAGAATCAAACCAATTAAGGGGTACTGAGGAGTTTACAGAGGCTGAAAATGGAACTGAGGGATACAGGCATTGATTTATTGTCATGGCGTGTTCCCAAATAATAGATTTATAATTCCGTTTTTTGCCACTGGATTATTTTTCTTCTTTAAAGTAATCAAATACGAGGCCCTCTTCTGATGCAGGTGCATTAGGTAATTATCCTTGTGAAAGGTGCTTTTGTCCTCCTTGCTCTTTAAAATACTTGAAGATTCACTTAGACAAAAAATGAAAATGGCATATGGCTCAGTAGGTGAGAGCATCATTCTCACTCCATTTCTGTGTGGGTGGAGGAAATGTAAATGCTTTTTAAGAAAACAAAATTGCAAGAAATGGGTTTCCTGCTATCACTCCTTTGCTAGAGATAAATACTTCAGAGAGCATTCTCCTGAGAGTTGTTATGGTCTTGGATCCATGCAGATCCAAGGCACCAAGCCTTGCTCACTTCCATGACATGTCCATTCTCCTAATGACTCTGCAAGTGTCACACCTCTTCCCTCAGCTGCTCTGTGCTCCTGCTCCCTCACAAGACTCCTTTTTTCTTCTGTGTACCCAAACAAGATGGTTTCGCTCCGAACCAAAGGGAACATCCTGCAGCAAAGCAGGTGTGAGGCTTTGGGGACTCTCCAGTTACAATGGTACAGGACCAATGGCTCACTGCAGGTGTACTGGTCCAGGGCACCAGCTGTCTGATGTTCAGTTCAATAGCACTGGTACAGGGCTTCCCCTTCTCTGTTTGGCTTCACACTGCAGAAATCTGAATTCGTCAATTTTGATGTTAAATAGGTACACACTTGAATGAAGAGGTCCTTCCCTTGGTGTCACGGCTGTGCTAGGCAGGATGATAGAGGCTTGCAATCAAGATATCGCAGCCAGTACACAAGGCAGCTGCCTCAGTTTGCTTTGAAATACCACCAGATTCTGGGGAAATGCTCCAGAATTATCTTATGTTTCAACCTCTCTGACATCTCTCCTGGCTGCCCCTTCTCATTTCTTGGACAATGGAATGCTCCAGCCCAGTGCAGATACTTTCCTTAGATGGGAATTTCTTACGTGTAGCCCTCCTTGGATCTCCAAACTTGAAACTGCTATGGGGTACAGCTGGGTGATTCAGGATCACTTTGGGAACTGAATGGCTCCATCATTTGCAAAAATCCCTTTCTCCACTTTGTATTTCATCAGAAATGTCTAGATCTACCAAAGAGGTAAGACACAATTTTGTGGTCCATCTCTCACTGCCCTCTTTACTCTGGTATACAATCAGGGGACTCTGTACCTACACCAAAATGCTATTTCTACTCTGAACTTTTTCTGAACTCTGTTCCTTCTGTTGCCCTGCCTGTGTCCTTTTTCTTCCCAAACAAGTTCTATTTGTGGAATGCAATTTCTCTGTCTTGCTAATACAAGCACAGAGAGTGTCTAGAATAAAATACAACATGGCTGACTATCACGGTACAGGCAAATTTAATTATTTACTCCTCCTCTAAGGGAGAGGTGCTATGAAGGCATTGGAGAAGCAACAGAACCAAGATAAAGGTAAGGCCGGGTTGGGAACGGGGAAGGAGGAACAGCGAAAGGTCCTTAAAGTAACTGCTCCTCTGCCAGTCTTCACATCTTCCTGCCTCAGTGCCAGCAGTTGCCACGCAGGGCTGTAGGGCTCAGCACAGGCAGAGCAGGCAGCAGGGCCATGGCTGGGTGACAGCCTCTCAGCAACGCAGGCAATTGCTTATCTTGTCTTTGTGGGTCCTAAAAGTTGCTCCTAAGTACACAGAAAGTTCGAAAAATCAAACTGGAACTTGTGTGTGTGGAGATATCATCCTACTTAATACAGTTTTCTCTAAAAATCAATCTGAGCTGCTGGCAGACCCTTAAATTTTGCCAAACACAAGCAAATTCTGCCTTAAGGGTCTAGAAAACACTTGAAATTACTTTCGCTATGCATGATGGAAAGTCCTGAAGATTACTTAGTTAATCTTTGCAAATGCTTTAAAGATAAAAAGTGTCAATTATATGTTACTAGTAGCAAAAAATACACCCTTATATTATTCATTTCAGTAGAGATATGTGCGCTTCAGTTAAAGCTGAGAAAGTAAAGGGGAGGGAGCACTGCTGGACTAATTGCTATCAATTGCACTCCACTGCTCTGCATTTACAGTCAGCTGAGATTTGTTTATTCATCTGTTTGCTGATTTAAATATGTGGCTCCCCCAAAGCCAGGCATCATCACAATAAAATTCCGATGCATTTCCCTGACAAACTCCTCCTTAAATTTCTTCTTTATCATTTACTAGAATACAACCATTCATAAAGAGTCAATTCATTGATCCCAGTGACACTGTGGAGCTTCAGCCTTGCTAGCAGCTAAGTGGCACTAATGTTATACTGCATTTGGGAAGCAACTTATTTGCATGGAAGAGCTCATTGCCCACCTATAGTCTGTAGTCTGTGGAAATTCAGCAGCATCTACTGGATGTAGAGACCCATGAGCTTTGTATTTTTTAAAGTTTTCACAGAACAGCTAAAACAGTTGCCATATACCAAGTGGTTTCACAAAGCCCTTGTCCAGCATTGGCATTATCCTGTTTATAAAAATACAAATATATTTGGTCTTTTTTAACATACAAATGAACAGAAAAAAGTAAAATATCCCACATTCTCCCAAACACACAAAAAGGATTAAAACCACCTCTTGAAATACAAATATATTACACAAATGGGGCTACTTCTTGTTAAAGCAGTTCAGAGTTGTGGCTTAGTTCAGGGATATTATACAAAATCAATAGGCATAGCATAATCCTGGTGATGAACTATTTACATTTTTTTTGCTAGATACTAATAATGGTATGCATTTTTCTAATTAAAATGATAATAGCTATTACTTTAAAACTGTCTTAACATGACTGATGCAGTTTCATATTGGCTAATAATATTCCTCCATTTGTTTCTCACCCATTTATGTGCTACCACTTAGTGTTAGTGAAGTGTGACCCTGCCAGATGTGCCTGCAGAACAGAAATGAGGGCACAGAAGCAGTGAAAGCCTTGCAAGCCCTTCAGTTAATTGACATTATTGTGTGTACAGGAGGATGCAGGGGGAACAGCAGAACAGCAGTTTGTTTCTTCACCAGACTTCCACTGCAAAGCCACAACCATGGCATCCTGCTGAACTGAAATGCCTCTGTCAGGAGGTATTCCCACTGGTTTAGTGTGAACTTTTAAAGATTCAAATCCTTTATTGACAAGAGGATCTTAATCTTTACTGTATTTACATGTTTTATTAGAATCCAAGCAATTGTCCTGGGTGAGATTATTCAATTTTACCTTATTTGGATACCAGTTTTGAAAGAGAAAGCATGAGAAAGACACTTTTCTCCCTCCACACATCCCCTCATTCAAAGGCCACCTTATGGCAGAAAATGCCAAGACACAATTTTTTTAAACCAATGTAACACACAACTGTCTAATTTATGTTTTGGGTTTTTTTAACCTCTTAGATACACAGCTGGCCTTTACTTTATGTTACAAATACCCGTGGATGCTGATGCTGAAGTCCAGAAGGATTATTCACTTTAGGCAGCGGCTCCTCACACAGGCAGTCCTCGGCTCCAAGGCTGAGATGGGTCTGAGTCTATGCCCATGTCTCAGAACTTGGTGGTAGCACCAGGAAAACCAATTTCTTTACTACGAGGATTGATTTGCTCCAGGTATCTAGACTGACAATGCCTCAAGGACGCCCCACTGGTGAACCAGCTGGGAAATTGTCTAGTCACCTGCAGAGAAAATGCACTGCCTTTGCTCTTGCTGTGGTGCTCAGGGAAAGGAGATTAATCCTCAGACTACTCCCTTTCTCCTCAAAAACCTCATGTGTTGCATGTGGCAGGGACAGCAAAGGCCAGGAGTGCAGCAAGAACCCACGTGTGAGCTGTGCAAACACGGCTGGGGGCCATGGAGAGGAGTTGGGTGAGACATTGGTTGGACATGGATGGGGCAGCCTCACCACGACAGCCCTGCAACAACCCAGGATGAGCTGGCTGCTACACAGATGAAAAGGTGAGCAGCTGAAGCTCAGCAAACTGAGCAGCTCAGAAATCAAACTTTTTGAAGTAGGGAGAGTAATAATCCATGGAACAAATCTTTACATTTAAAGTGTCCTTGCTGCCATCACTTGAAAATGTAAAATCTTGGGTTTCTTTTTGAAATATATGCCCTGCTTCCTCCAGCTTTTGCAGGTGTTATGACTGGGTAGTTCAGATATTAATGATGGGAGGGATCCTTCTCCTTTGCAATGTATAGCAGCAAACACAGCAGTCTCTTTCTGCCCTTACAAGAGACTGGTCTGTTAGTCCTGTGACTCCTATCAGTTACCTCTCAAAATACCTTCGGTTTCTCATCTAACATCATTTTCCTGACATGAGGAATGAGGGGTTAACTTCTCTCTTTGTTGGCAGGAAGAGTGGCACGACAGTGGCACAGCTGATGAGTGAAGCAGTGGATGCTGAGGGCCACATTTCCATGCTGCCCACAGTTGGTGGCCACTTTGGGCAGTCTCCAAATACCCAGGGCTGATCAAAGCACCTGAGGTGTTCCTGCAGAGCCCAACTTCTGCTGTATTTCACCCAAAAGGGAGACACTTTGCTGGCTCTCAGATTGCCCTGCATGATATGTGGTGATGATTTGCTTAAACTGCAGTCTCATGGTCAAACCACAGTGGTGATGTGGACACACAACCACTAGCAGGTCACAGAAATGCTCCAGTCCAGGAGAAGCCTTGACTGTGATAATAATCAGCACTGGGTCCTCAAGAAGCAGGAAAAATCACATCTTGTGATTCCCATGGCCAGTAGCATGATACTTTGATATGGACTCTGACTTACTCAGTTTTGAGATGATAGCAGGATCTGGGTAATCTCTACGACATATGGTTTAAGTCAGTTATATAAAAATATTTACAACACTAGAAATGCTGAAATGTATGGAACATTATTTCTAACAACCTGGAAGAAAATGTTGCTAAATAGCAGTTCTTGTGTTCTCTTTAGCAAGGCTAATCTTAGTCTTCATTTGTTTTCCAAATGACATTATTATTCAGTAAATAGAATATGAAGCCAAGGAATTGAAATTGCTCAGTTCCTGGCAAACTTTATTCTCATCTTGCTCAATAATCATGATTATAATTATTTTATTCATAAGTCACATTAAGTTTTTCCCTGTGGTAAAATTAAATGCAATGGAAATTGAATGATCTGTTCCCTAAATGTAAAGCTAAAAGCAATACATCTCGCTCCTACATCAAACAACTATATTTATGCTCTGGATAGTCAACGGTTGAATCAGAAATAACTATTCTGATGAACACTGGTATTCAACTCTTCCTTTTCTTTTTGTTTCATAGCAGAAGAAAATGTCAGTCTAATAAATTAGAGCATCGATATCCCTATCTATGGAGACCCCAGAATGTCAGAAAGATTGATACTAAATTGCTGGATGCAGAGTAATCAATGCCATCTGGGAGATCAGAATCCAGAAGTCAAACATGACACTGAACAGATTGATTTGTGTCATGTTTTATTATAAAACATGTGCTGCCAGCTCTTTACATTTCCATCAGACTGAAGGGGATCAACTTTAGGACTAAATTTGGTGTGAATATTTTGTTGAATTGGAGTATCCTATGAAACCGAAGGCTGGACATAATTTGCTGAGATTTTGGTTTAGTAGAAAGTAATTTCTTAAAATTGGAAAGAAACTCTGAAAACCAGACACCCAAAGAAAGTACTTGGGGTCTGAGGTTAGCATGCAAAATGAAAAAAGTTGCATCCTCTTTAGCTCACTATTGCCTAGTGAAGGTATATTGTGATGTACCAGGACACCTTCTGAAGGAAGCAGGATAACTGCACAAAAGCCAAATAGTTTTTTCCCATTGGAAGTGAAGCAGATGGTTTTTGGAGGAGTAGGGCAAGCAGAGCACACTCACTTGGGGCTTGACACAATCCTAAACCTGACGAGACAGAGAACAAGAAGCAGGAAAGGCTGCAATAACTTAGATCAAAAACTTGCAGCCTTGGGAGATGCGTGACTGATGCGTTTGCAAAAGGCATTGCAATGCTTTTGTATTTGCTTGGCATTTATGAAGGGTCAGTCTTCTGGGTTTATATTTGTCACATACACTAAACTGAGAAGATTAGAGGGAAGAAAACTTAATAATAAATCTGCTAAGGCTCTATGAGTATAAAAGGTTCTGTAATAACAGTGCCAGAATTTACCTGAGATATCTGCGTTATTCTGGAGAAACGTTCCCATAAAATCTATGTTTGTGATGTTCAGCAACTCACCAAACTTGAAACAAATTTGATAATGGTTGAAGATTATATATTGCTGTAATCGAGGCTATGCCATGTCGATGACACAAGTCTTGGAGAACAAATGTCTCCACCAGCATTTTGAAAGCAAAATTAGTTAAATGCGTGGGATCATTGAGCACAAAGAGGTTGGATAGTCCTATCCAGGTGTTGTAGTTTAACCCCAGTCAGCAGCCACGCACACACAGACCCTCGCTCACCCCCTGACCAGGGATCAGGGGGAGAATTGACAGGGTAAAACCTACAAAACTTGAGGGTTGACATAAAGACAGTTTAATAGGGAAAGCAGAAAATGTGCACACAAGCAAAGAAAACAGGGAATTAATTCACTTCTTCCCATGGGCAGGCAGGTGTTCAGCCATCTCCAGGAGAGCAGGGCCCCATCATGCACAGTGGTTACTTAGGAAGAAAAATGCTATCATTCCAAATGTCCTCCTCTTCCTCCTTTTTCCCAACAGCTTTAGATACTGAGCTTGATGTCATATGGTTTGGAATATCCCTCTGGTCAGTTTGGGTCACCTGTCCCAGCTGTTTCTTCTCTCATCTTCCCATTCACGCCCAACATCCTCACCAGCATGCCCACATGAAAAGCAGAAAAGGCCTTGGCTCTGTGTAAGCCCTGCTGAGCAAAAACATCTCTCTATTATCAACTCTGTTTTCAGCACAAATCTAAAACACAGCCCCATACTAGCTGCTGTGAAGAAAATTAACTCCACCCCTTCCCAAACCAGCACACCAGGTTACCATAACATAATGATAAAAGTTTACTGGAGAGCAAAGCAATATAGGTAGACTTGCGATATTGTGTCTGCCTCACAAAGCATATTTTCTGGAGTATGCTGAATTTTCCTAAAGTTTTGCCAGAGAAGTCCTTTACAGAATTACCTTTTGATAACTTGGGAGAATTGGTGCTGATTTCCTTGGGTAGATTGAGACAGAGAGACTTATTAAGGCAGCACAGGAGCAGAGCACCATGTCACCCAGCTCTCCTGTCTGTGAACACGTGGACTAAAGCAGCTCTGGCAAGGCAGATGCAGGCCAGCCCCATCTGAAACCTCCTGGGCTAGGAGGCCATGCTTAACCCCTAAGGGGATGAAATGCCCAGAGCAGGCAAAAGGAAATGTGGGACCAAAACCATCAAAACCATACTGGCCACTGAGCAGTCCTCCAAAAAACAATCACTTGATTTGCTCAGGACTCTGTCTTTTGAATATAAACCTAAGCAAATAATGACATATATTTTTTTATTAATTTCTCTGTCTTGTTTCCAGTGGACTAGATATCAAGAATCCATGTCTGTCTAGTTTATGCTGAACTTACAGCCGAAGGAAAATGTGATCAGTGTTGAAACCACATTCCCCCAAATAACAGAGTTAATCACCTAATTCAAGGAGAACACCATGGAAGCAGCACATTTAAAAGAAAAACAAGGTTTTGATTAACTTACTTTTGTGTATTTGCATGCATGTCTGTATGTAGTAAGTGTAAAAGCTTATGTTTATTTACACCTGGCATGCCTGTGGAGTACCAGATACTCCCTTGCAGGAAAGAGTGTGTCCTCTTTTTGCCATGAATTTACCTCTTGAACTACAGATGGAAGAACATTAAGATTTACAAAGCTATTACAACTGACATGTTAAATTTCATGGGGATATGTATTTTAATTGATAGCCATAAAAGCAGTGCAGTAAAGGTTATCTTGCAACTATATTTGGAAATCGCTTTCATAACATCACTTAATTCCTCTAGAAGAGATCTTTAATCAAAGAAACTCTCTGGTGATATTATTACATATAATTTACCTGAAAGTGACCCTATTTTGTCTTGTTATGACCTTATCTTATGCATGATTCAGCAAGAATGGGAACTCATTTACTTCCCAGAGATCCTTTTACTTTATATATCTTGTGTAGATTTTCTATCCCCAAATAGGCTATGCAAGAATATAAACACTGGCTATGGTATGCTGAAATCCCTGCTCAAAAAATGGCTGGCATGTAATGGTGTCCTCAAGCAGCTGACTACAAAATGTTAGAAAACTGTGACAGAAGGCTGATTTTTTTTTCCTCCTGTTTTTGTAAAATAAAGATTTTGTGGGGGAAATGTGTTTTGACAGAAAACCAAAATAATATTGTAGTGTCACTTACTACATATAACATCAAATTGTTTTCATCATTAAAAATAGAAGAAAATAAGGACTGTGCTTTTTAACTTGCAATCCTTGGTCATGTCTCTCCCAGCCGCTGGTGGACAGCCCACATTTCTCCATCAGCACAGTCTGTCCCTCTCTGCTATCAGGTACAGACAACCTGAATAAAGGTCTGGTGAGAAACATCAATTTAAAAATCTCCCGAGGCTGTGTAAGAGCATCACCATTTCAGGGAAGAATAACAGCTTGGAAGGTGATTTGACTGGCAGTTGTTGCTGTTTCAGTCTGTGTTTTCCCTCCTCCCATATTAAAACACACTCTGTTCAGCTGTGTGTGGCTGTGGGGGGCTGGGGCATATAAGGCTGCAGGGCTGTCTGTAGGGGTGTCTGTGATGGTGGCTGTGGGGGTGTCTACAAACGTGACACTTTTTTTCTTTTTTCAGCAGGACAGTTGCCATTAAATAACTTATATTCATTAAATAACTTATCCAGTTGTCAACAATGAACAAGTGTGTGTTAGGAACTGTATACACATTGGTCATGAAGGCACAAGAGTCAGAACCACTTTCAAAAATGAGAAAGGTGTGAAACGAGAGCCCTGGTAATGCTCATGCTGTTTTACCTTCAGTGCTCTTGTACAGCACGTGCCCCAAACCGCCTGTGCTCCCGGTCCCAGCTGTGAGGCATGTGTGCTAGTGACAAACACCTAGTTACAAAAAGATGTGCAAAAGCATCATGAAGGGCCAGTGACCAAAGTTATGGAGCAAATATGGACAAAGCAAACTGCAAAAACTTGATAAGATCAGATAATTTCCAGCCAGCACCAAGAGATCTAGACATCAACATACATAATGTCATGTACTTAGACCCAAAAGTTCTATGACAAATACTGGACAATGGGCTTGTCAAAGTAGTTCAGCTGCAAGGGAGGAAGAAAGAGGAGGAAGAAAGGCTCTGGCTTGAACATGTTCATTGGTTTCAAGGTACAAAAAAGAGAATAAGTGACCAGTTTTAACAGGAGAGGTGATTACCAGTGGGGTGCAGCATAATCATAGACAACGTGGAAATGGAATGAGCAGCAGGTGATGTGGTCTGCAGATGACACAGAGTTATTCACAAAGAAAAGAAACTAGGGCTGGTTGTTAAGAGCAGCAGAAGAACCTGAAAGTGATGAGGGACTGGGGAAAAAAAAAAAAAATGGAAATTAGGTTGAATTATTAGGTTGAATGAAAACTTGTTTGACCTGACTTAAGCAAAACCTTGGGCTATAAGTATCATATTAAAATTGCAAGCTCAAAATACATCAGTCAAAGAAATGCACCAAACATGAGGAATTACAAGAAAGGAACAGAGAACGAACCAGAGAACATGGTTGTGCCTCTGTAGCAATGCATGATGTATTTGAATTTGACTTGTCTAGGTAGTTCTGGTCCTCAGACTTCTGCCCACAGGGAATCTAATGGAACTGGAAGAAGTTTAGATGAAGGGAAATGGGATGGTTATTGATATAATGCAACTTCCATTAAAGCACTGATTAATTACACTAGAATGCATTTGTTTAGCAATAAATGAAAGAGTTACTCTATAAGAGCACAAGTGTCCTGGACAAGGTGAGCGTTATAGTGAGGAAACAGGAGATGAACTTCAGGTGAAAAATTTATAGGCCCAAAGGAAATCAAAAACGGGTTTTTTCCCCATGATGTAGAGTGAAACTGATTCCTTGCTGCAGAATTATGACTTCTAAGTGTCATTTCCACAGGCCCAATGAGACAAATTCCACGAAGAAAAATCCACTGACAAAAATGAAATATAAATTTATTTCTCTCTCAAAAAGTGTCAGAGGTGTAATTTTTCAGAGGCTGGAATGGTAGAGCTGGAAGGCCTTATTCCAAGCTTGCCCTGTGCTTTTACTGCTCTCTAGCTGCTGGGTACTGCTCAGGGCAAAGCCCTGGGCTGCCTGTGGTTGTGATCTGGCCACAACTACCACTCTTGTCAGAGAAGTGTTGAACAATAAATACACTTTGCCACATTTTACAGTGATTATTTAAATACAAATATAAGAAAAGAATTGAAAAGTAGTAAAGTGACAAACGTCTTACCATGCAGCACTGGATCCTGTGGTAGTTGCTGTCCCCCTAGGGTCTATCTGGGAGATACATATCTATATGTTTTGCCAATCTGTGGTAGGCTTGAACATTTTGACCAAGGATCAGACTGACCAAACAGGGACTTTCTGTCAAGTTAACCTGCAGTGTTCAGCCTGACAAAGAGGTCAAAACTGGTATTTTGTAACTGACCCAGCTCTGCAGCTCTATTCTGCCAGTACAGAACTGATTGGAACCTGGAGGACCACCATGCTCGTATTAATTTACTAGCTAGGATAAATGAAAAATTTTTGCTTATATAAGATAACCAAATTAAATAATTGCTGGCCTTTATGCTACTGTTTGCAGAAAGTGCACTGGGGCTTTGTTATTCTTCTGTTATTTCTGAGGATTAATTCAGATTAATCTGAAGGCTCCTGAAAACTTTACACAGTATTACAGAGATCATGCCAGTTCTTCAGCAACTTTAGTCACAAGTTTTTTGACTGCATAACAAGTATATATCCTTTCCCTAACCCTTTTTAGAACTATACTTCCAGTGAATTAAACACATAGAAGCTGAAAGATTCAGAAAAATAGAGGTGTATTAAGGGGGAAAAGAAAACAAAAATTGAGCACCTGCTTAGTGACTTCAGAACCGTATAATCTTCCTTTGGTCCCTGGTTAAAGGCCAGGCAGCCTTCGTGAAAACACGTCTGACTGAAAAGAGGAACCTGAACACTGGAAAAATCCATTGTACAGAAAGCCACAAAGTATTGCAACACACCATTTGGGGGGAAAATGCATGCATTAAATATGAAAAAAACAAGTGTTCTGCTGAGGCTGATGTTTTTACTCATCTTCTGGAACCGTATACTGTGTGGTATATTTCGTATATATGTTATCTCACAGTTGTGGGTTCAAAAATCCTATAAAAACACATCCTACTAAATTCTGGTGAGATTTCCAGAAAATAATTATATCCACTTACAGGTTTTTTTCTTGGTGTATGTCTTCTTTAAAGGTTTGTGGTTGACTAAAGCTTCCTTCTTCAAAAAACAGACATTGAGAAAACAGCACTGCCAAGAAATCCTAATCAAGATTTAGAAAAGCCTGTTGCTATGGAAATAGCCATGGTATCCTGTGTCCAATATGACTTCTGCTGTGCTAAAAATAGGTTGGAGAAAACAGGGAAGTCTGGCCTGAGTAAAATAAAACAACAGAGTAAGAGAATTGAGTGAATTATATCATAGATACATTAATGGTGAAAATTTAGCCTTTATTAATCATGCTTTCATTGGCTCATTTTTGCCTGCAGGCAGAAGAACTGCCTCCAACCAGGCAGGGTGAGTGCAACAGAGGAATTACTTGCACCCAAGTACTTGGGTTCACTATTTTGCTGAGTATATGTCTAGTTGGAGTGGTTGTATCTGCTCTCACTCAGCAGTGCTGACATTAAGGGTTGAGAAATCGTGACTTAAGTCTGCAAAAAATAATGTAATTTTTGGAGACCAAAGGCTCCCTGGTCTGGGGGACTGTGTGAATGGGGGCTGCAGTCAGGGCTAGTGATTATTCTCACGAATTGGCAGGGCCCCATAAGGTCTCAGCCCCACAGAAAGCCTGTAGCAGTTTATTCTACATCCCAAATTAAACCAGATGCACTGTACAGGTATCATTTCAATCCCATCAAACTCTAAGACATGATAGTCTGCATCTCCAGCCCTTCCATCTGACAAGCCCCCTGTGCCAGTTCTGTCCTTTCAGCTCCATCATCCCGCCCATTGACTTAATTTTGACCTTCTAATATTCAAAAGCTATGCCACTTAAATTGGTGCAAAAACATCATGCTGCACAGCAAAAATTGCCCACAAGTTCAGGAGTAGCAGGGTCTAATCCTGAGTCTATTGCAACATCAATTCTTGAGACTCTGAGAGCCCTTCTTTAGTTTAGTTTGACCCCTAGTTAAAAGATTACTGAAGATACAAATTGTCATTTGTGCCTGGAGAGTTAATGTCCTTGGAGGTGAATCAGGATGATTTGCACCTCCTTCTGGTCCTGGCTCTGGATGTTTTCTGTTCCAGGTAGATCTCATCACTTTGACAATGCTCAGGAATGTGGAGTCAATTTAAAGATGAAAGTTCAGATTATGGAACAGGAGCTGAGTGAGTATGATGTGTAACACATCCATTCTGGGGCTGTTCATGGACATGTGGAGATTGTGGGTACAGTGGTGACTGATTTCTTTGCAGCAGTGGCTTTACAGCACTCCCACATGCTGGGCAGGATTGCCCTGTGCACGTATAGTGCAACTGCATGTACGAAGTGCAAATGCTGCTTTTCTGTGTCCCCCGCACCTCAATATCTGATTTTAGACCCAGGCAATCATCTGACTGCTGCAAAACCTTCCTGCAAAACTCTATGTGATATTTGACGTACAACATGGAAAAACCCATATTATACAGGGTGCCTAAACCTAGTATTGGCAGATGGATCTTGAAAGTCTTTGGCCTGTGTATTATCAATCCATGTCTTAATATCCAGCTGATGCAGTGCAGCTCCTTGTAAGCCATGCTACCCCAGTGATGACTACAGTGAAACTACTTTTAAAAACTAGAACAAAATTGTCTAGTTATCTCAACTGAAATTTGCACCTTTTAATTTAACCTGATATGGCCTCAGGATCAAAAAAAGAAACAGGAAGAGTTAAGTCCAATGTTGGTAGAAGGACATGCTCTAAAAGCCTGATTATCCAGACGGAACAGATAAATCTGTTACTCTTTCTCTAAATATCAACACTGCATAATTAGCAGCTGCTAAAATAATGGAAGCCAATTGAAGAAAAACATGGTATACTCTACATTCATTTATTAAATACCTTATGTTTCCAAACAGAGCTTTCCATATTTGCTGCAAAACTCTGTAGCTTCTTGCTTTACACAACTGAGCAAAGATGACAGCACTGAAATGAGCTATTACTATTTCCATCAGGAAGATATGGGGAACTAGTCTGTGTCTTTGAGGCGAAAATATATATTCATCAAATGGAAAAGCTTTAAAAAGCAGCACTATCTAAGATATCAGCATCCCGTCTCCCTTGGAGACAGCTAAACCCCATATTTATCTAAATTATCTTGGTAATATGACAGAGTGATTGCTCACTAATGGTCAGTAACAGTTTTCTTTGTCATTTTCCTAGTCATTACCTCCTCAGAATGAACTCCAGAATAAACTGCTGATGCATCGTGACTAGAATATAAAGATTACCATCACAACAGAAACCATTTCTATTAAACTCACAAACCTGTACATTGGACTTCTGACATTTTCATTTACAAAAAATAATACCCCTCTATTACAAACTCTAGAGATGAGCTCTAGATCAGCCTAGATCTTATTCTTAAAACAGAAGTAAAGTAATATTTATTTTGCACAGCTGTCTTCTATTTTCTTTCTTTTCTCCTCACAGCTATTCATGCACAGGAGCCACATCCTCTGCAAAGAGCACAGCTCAAACCAGGCTGGTTTTGTAGGTACTGTACTTCATGGCCTGTTCAGCTGCATTTTTAAATTTGGATGTTTAAGTCTATTTGCCCTTTTTCAGGAGCTGGAAAGAATCACTGATTACACAGTCTGCCCGAATCTCATTTTCCCTGCTGAGTCTGAGAAAAGCCCTCACAGAAGGCTTGTGCACGTGGCAGCTGCTTGACTCCTTCTTCTCCTCTCAAAGACTGGAAATTTTCAGTGCTGACATCCATTGTCTTTATTTCAAATTAAATGGAGCTGATTTTTTGAGCTGCCAAGATGGAGGAGACAAAAACTCAGTCAGAAGGAGCCAAAGTGCTGCCGTGTGAAGCTGCCTGACTTTGACACAGTGCATCAGCCTAGAAAAACAGCGTTAGGGTGGCCATAAAGGAGGATTGTATCTTCCCCAGTGTTACAGCAAATGGATGTGTACTGATCCTTCAGGCAGTCCTAAAGGCCAAAGCACTGGGGAAATGCTGTGGAGCTGCTTTCTACACTGCACTTCTGACTTTCTTTTCTGCAAGAGGGGATCCTGTCTGTTTGATGTGCAAATGGTCACTGGCATCATGGGCAGTCACAGAATGATAGAGGTACTTACTTCGTCCTGTGAGCTGTCAAATAACCCTTCTAACCTTCCCCAAAAAAAAAAAAAAAAAGAAAAAAAAGAAAAAAGAAAAAGCACAAATAAGCTATACATACAAAAAGCTATCAATGCTATTTTTAATAAATACTATTTTTAAATAGAGCTATCTGCTCTATTTAGGAGGGAGAAGAGAATCACAGCACACTCTGACTCCTAGGAAAGTGGGGCCCATCTGAAAAGTCTGATATTTCTAAGTCATTAGTGCACAAGGAATCAAAAATATCAAATTTCTCTTTCTCTTACAACGGGCTACCAAGCCACATGATTTCCATTGAAGTAAAGAAAATTCCATTTATCTTTGCTAACCTAGCTTGACCATGGAGGTCAGGTCAGGACCATGGAGGAGTTCAGGTCAGCTTGACCATGAGCTCAGGTCAGATCATTGGAGTTCATGACCATGGAGTTCAGGTCATGTCCTCAGTTTAGCTAATCCACAGGTGCACAGTTTGCAAAAGAGAAAGAGGGCACAGAGCTTCCTGAGGTGCCTTTCATAGCTGACCCCCAAGAACAGGCAGTGGTTACTTTAATGCATCCGTTTTTCCAAAAAGTGCCATCTGGTAACGTCACGAATGCTCCTACCCCAGGAGCACTGGAGCAGAGAGCTCAGGGATGAGCAGCCCTGAGCTGGGCTTCTCTGCTGAGCCATGTCCCGGGGCTGTGCAATGCTCCCCTCACCAAGGTTTGGGATTGCTTGTGACAGTGGGTGATGCAAAACACTTACTGCCAGCAGCTTTCAGGCACAACTTTCCAAGAAATGCAGATGTATTCTTTCTTTTTTAAAGGGAGGGGAATGACATGAAGCTGAAGTCTGACCATGATTAGACTTTTCAAGTCCAGGTTGCTTTATTCCATTCCCTGGAACCCAGTGGTGAAGACTTGCATATTTCTGTCTATGGGCAAAGAGTAGATCTCCTTGGCAAGGCAGTGTATTTACCTGATAGGACAATGAAGGACTGGCACAGAAAGGAAACATTTTTCCCTGCCAAAGTGTTGGTGCATGTCTATTCAGCTTCTGTTTTCTTATTTTCAAAAAGCCATCTACCATCTGAATGTAATCAGTGTCCTTGAGGGCTAAGAAACAAAGGGGTGAATCTGTTTTACATGCTGAGTGGGCCATGAGGATAGGACTAGGAGATTGTCCTGAACCTAATGTGTCCTGTCCCCATGGAGTGAGGGAGTTGTGCCTTCAGCCTCTATAAGGAGAATTCCCACTACATCGATAGATTAGCATGAACTTACTTGTTACCTATTATTCTGAAACTAGATTAATTTATAAATTTTCTAGATGTAGGGTAAGAAACACAACAGGAACCTGAGAGTGTAAGACCCACAAAAGACAAAAGAGCTGGACAAAAGCTCAAGTGGGCTCATTATCATATCTCCAGTGCCCAGTATTTCATGGGTATCCACATCTGGCATTTTGTGGCAGCAACTGATTCCACAGTTTAATTATGGATTCTGTAGCAAATTAGTTTATCTTTTGAGACTTGCCAGAAATGTCATTAAATGTCCTTTAGTTGCTGCTAGTGAGAAACAGTCACTGCTTTTTCACCTTCTCTATACATCTCTTTCCCAAGTCAGGAGTTTTAATCTGATCTTATATGGAACATATTCCCATAGACAAGATTTGAATGTTAAATGACTAATTTGCAAATCAAGTAACTTAATGAAATGTTTTTAAATAAAGCTAATATGCCTCAGAAGAATACCTATTTTAAGATGGAGATCAGTTCAGATAGCACTGAGATAGGTAAGATTATTTTCACTGTTTGATCCTTTGCTCTTGGGACAAATTAGAGCACTCAAATATTTGAAAATATATATATTGCAATAAAGAAGCAGTAAAAATATCAGCAGGAACCACCTAAGTATGTGTGGGAGAGGTGAGAGGAGGCGGGAGGAAAGGGAGTAGGAGTTTAACCTAGCATAGAAAATTCCCTCCCCAAAATCATTTGAATGCAAAAAGAAATTAATCTTTTCTATATATTTCCCATTATAACGAGTTATTTTTGCTTCAGGCTGCCAATCATTTCTGCTGACAAAGACTCCAAAGCTTCAAATATCTTGCATCATGCTATTGCACGAACTAAAATTAAATGTAACAGAGGGTTAAGACGAGATATTGAAAATTTTTGGTAAATTATCAACTAGAAAAGTGGCAAGGCCTAATTTATAAAAAAATAATTCAAGTCTCCAAGGCGATTTAGTCTATCTTTCATGACTGTGTCTGAGAAATTAGCAGGCTGTGTAAGCAAAATAGCTCTTTTCAAAATAGCTCTTTTCAGTAGATCTGCAGACAGATATTTTGATCCTTAAAGAGATTTTAATCCATGTTTGCACAACACTGAACCCAAGTTTTCAGGTGGCCTTGCCTGAGGGGAAAAGCAAGATAGAGGAAATAGGAATACGTGAAAGAAATACCACTGCCCCAACCTAGTGAAAGGAGAAGTCTCTAAGAAACCAGCCCCATGCCTGGGGTTTGCCCTGCTGGGGACACCAGGGTGCCAAAGGGAATTATCACTCAGGAACAAAGGCTGGGGGTACCTCAGGGCATTCCCTCTGGCAGTGAGAGCACACAGTAATCACTGCTGATCATGTGTGGGGTGCTTCCCTTACCACTGAGGGCTCTGAAATGGACAAAATATACCCTAACTTTCAGTATTACTATTATGGATGTATTTGCAGGGAGACTGAACTTTTAGGAAAAGAAGTTTTGTTATTTTGAAAATGAATGGGAGGCCTTTTTGACCTTAAATGACATGCACAAATCTCTAATCCTCTCAGAAGCAGCCTCGTCACCCCACACGAACCATTTAGAGGAACTCCAGGCCCTCTAAAATCAGGGGACATATGATTAGCATTAAACCAAAAAGCATTTTAATCCTGCTGCAAGATTAAAAGGGTGCTGAAAAACAAAGTGGTGTTCCCGTTTCCCTCGGAACAAAATATTTCATTTCATAACAACAGGAAGCTGTAGAGAAAAAACACCTGCACATTGAGGTGGATGAGCATGTGGCTGGGGGTCTTTTCAGCTTTTGTACATCCAGCTATTAACTCCAGGGCAGTTGCTCCAAATCTGCACTGGTGTCACTGGGAGCAGCGCCTGGTCTCCAGCCATCAGACCTTGCTCAGTTCTCAAGTGGCTTATCTGGAGCTCCCTAATAGAGAGGCTTACAAATAAGTGGCTCAGCTTGGTAAAAGCCACTTTATAAGCTGCCTGCTACAATACAAAGCTTCCTTCTTTGATTAAAAGGTACTAAATTTATGGGAAGATGGCAGTGGTACGCCTTCCTGACGCTTATTGAGAACAAACTGATTTATGGGAGCAGAGGATCCAATAAAAATGTATAGATTGAGTCAAAACCTTTTTGGTGGAGCTAAAAAATATGCTCTTAGATATTTGCAAATGATGAACTGTGTCCTGGACTTAGAGACATAAATGAGCACTTTTAAAAATCTCTCCCTACTTAAAAACTGTGAACGTGAGGCTGACATTATCCTATTCAATTATAACAGCTGCCTGACCATCAGCATCATGGGCTACCTCTTGGTGCAATGGGATCAGAAGTGCTCTGAAGGTGACTATTTCTTTACACGAGACTGAGTGATCTGGGATGATCAGGCTTCTATTTTCTACAATGCACAAAAATACCTGAAGCTCCTAAATCCAGGCCATAGGCTGAAAATATAAGGAGGCATTACTGCCATGTTGCCATTCCTTTGTTATTTTGTATGTTGAGTTTGGTCTTGAATCAAGACTGGATAGGGATTTGCCCTTACTATCCATCAGTTTGTTCAGTATTTATAATACATGCCATGATAAGAAACAAAATCCAGAGTGCTGTACTAAGATGGAGAACATCTATTTATTCTCTCATCCATTTTCCATTGGTCATGGCAAATTTCCATTCCAGCTAGTGGAAATTATAGTATATTGATGGAAGATGATTTGAAATCTTGAGAGAGAGGAGACAGAAAAATCAAAGGGAAACTTGCAGATTCAGCATCTTTATTACAACATAATAGTATCAGAGTGTATATTTTCTTTTGAAGATGTTCCATTAACATGTCACTTGTCTTGGATTCTTGGATTTATGAACAAGAAATCTTAACCAGCCCTTGATGGAAAGCATGCAGCAGGAGAGCCTGGTGCTATGGTAACAGAGCTGCATGCCCCTGTGAGCTGCACTGAAGCGGGGACCATCAAACACTGGCTTTGCTCCCATCGAGTTCAACTGGAAGAGCCACTGTCATTTCAAGCATCACAAAATCACTCCTTTTGTTTCTATGTCAATGCAGGATAGTCTTTATCAAGATAATTTCCCTTCAAGGTAAGACTTTTAAGGAAGCATGCATGCAAATTGTGTCAGTTAAATTGACTTCTTCGAAAACACCTCCTTTACTCAGGGTTGAACACCCAGATACCTACTTCTGCATCTTAGATTTACTCATGGTTCTATTACCCTACTTTGCAAATAGTCTATGAAATACGAGGAACTAAATGAGTATGCCAAAGATCTGAAAACGACAGACACACTTTGCTCTGTATTTACCAAGTGGCCAGCGGCCTCGCAAGTCCGCATTTTTGAGGTCTGATTTCAGGCACCACAGTAGGTGTGTGCAGGCAGAGAGCAATCCCTTCATATTAAACTTCAATGACCATTAGTCATTTCTGAAAATGTAAGCTGCTGACTGTGTGCATGCAAGCGCTGGTGGGATCAGGGTCCAGTGGTGAGTGAAAACAGGTATCTTCTAAACAGCTCCCAAATCCCTAAGGAGATTGCCTGATTTGAACTAAAAACCTCTGCAATTATTTCTTAATCTGCACTTACTTTCAGACCCTTGGATAGTTTTACTGATAACAAACAAACAAACAAACAAACAAACTGAAGTTGCTAATTTTAAATTGATTGCAAATGCAGCAGTACAACTAATTATGCCAAATGTCATCACTCGATAAATGGGTCACAGCAGAGAAGGGAAGGGTATCTGGCAGCTCTGTGTTTCTAGGGTATATGTGAGGTAGACTTAATCTTCACATTAGGGTTTGATTTGGCTACTGTGTCCCCAGAACTTTAGGGCAGGGATTGTTGGCTCTCCCAGCTTCTGCATCCCATGGAGAAAGGTGCTGTAGGTAAAGAGCCATCCCACCCCACGTGAGAGCCTCACTCCCTGCATTGACTGCTTGGGGAGGCCTGAGGGACCACTGTGCAGCCAAAGAATCCTGCAGAGGAGGCAGCTGAGCCCCTGTTCCGAGCCTGGTGTGCTCATTCATTCACAGGACCACGCAGTCTGGGAAGCTGAGACCAGAGGTCCAGCAGAGGTGAGCAGGGGACAGAGCACAGCTTTAACACACCTTGTTAAAGAGAAACAGCCTCATGATTTCAAAATTGTTCTAGAGTAAGCCTGCTTTCATCTTTTACCAGACAAGACAATAGTGCTCGTTTTTCCCCTTTAAAAGAAGAAAATGGAGACTGCAAGTAACACAGTGAAAAAAAATGAAGGCACAAACATTGAACAGATGTACTGAACAGCCCTTCAGTAAAGAGCTTCAGGTACATGAAAACCAGCCCCAGTGTGATGTAGGAGACAGTTCAGAAACAGGATTCATCTCTCTCAGAGGATTTTTTTGGAAGGAAATTGCTTTATTTTTGTTTGCAATTTGTTCCTCAGAAAGCTGTGCCCAGGCCTGCATGTGGCTGTGGTGCTCAGGGTGTTGTGGCGGCCATTTCCTCACAAGTGAGGCGTTACTCGAGAGCAAGTGTTTAATATGCAACGCAGCAAGTATCAATGCAGAGGTGCAGAACAATAATAGGATATTGCTCATGCAACTTCCTTCAAGTGTTTTTGCAGGTTTTTAGATCCTGATGGGACTTGTCATTTGACAAATTTAAGCAAGTGCAAGGAGCGTAGCAAGAAGCGGGCCCATATCTTGATAAGAACATTATAGGACATCTTGATGACTTTCACCCTGCCCATGTTTATGGCAAGGTGCTGCCCTCGTTGTCCTCTTATCTCTCTCTAGTTTCCTCCTGCAGTGCTCAGGCAGCCATTGCTCTCCTGGTTCTCAGGAGTGGAAACCCAGAGGAGTTATTGGGGGGAGGAGCACGGAGCTACTTCAAAAAGTCAATTAGAGATGGAGCAGCTGAAAGCAAGCTCCCATCAGTCAAATCTGTGTCTGATGTGTGGAACTAAAAATAACCCTGCACAGTCTGTGAGAAGTGACAGCCCATTACAGCCTCCACCTTGCCTTTGCTCAGCGTGCCCTCACAAGGTACAGAGCAGCACGGCTGCAAAGGATCACCAGAGCTGACCACAGTGAGCCTGCCTATGCCCCCACAAGGAAAACAAGCAGCCACTGAAAAATGAAGGCAGATCCTTGTGCATGATGGTGTGGTGGTTCAATTCAAATAGCTGTCCAGGCAGCAGCCTAAGACAAATCAATACCTGTAATAAGGCTCATCATGCTCCAATAACTGCCGCAATCTGCATAGGAAGAGTCATGCTGGATGAAGGGGAAATGTGTGCTCCTGAGGGAAAAGGCACTTAAAAGTAAAGTCTCATGAAAATTATTTGCTGATGAAAGACTAAGCCAGTTGGCAACTGGACAAAGATGGGTGTATGGCAGGGAAAGAGCACATAATGTTTTCTGATAGATTCAGCTGAGGTTTGTGGTGGTGATACTCAATGTCAACTGCACAAAAAACTGCAGCTTTGCTTCCAAACATAGCTACTTTTTAATTCCTTTTTAAGAACTTTCCTAATATTCCCCCAGAAGAAAGCCAAGACAGATCTATTGGAAAATAGCTGGAGAGACTATTTTTATATCTTTAATTAAATATTATAAAGAAGTACACTTCTGAGAAAAAAAAAAAGTGCTAGTATTAAAGTGTGGGGTTTTTTTCCCAAATGTGTGGTTAGGCTGTTAGAGATAAGAGCATTTATGATTTTCCATATAGATCTGATGAAACAGCTTCCTCATTTACATTTCAAAGAAGGAATTGGATAGGTGAATTATGCAAGAAAAGAAAACAAGACAGAAGCAAAAGAAAGAAATCAAAGTGAGAGGAGCATCATACAGCTACAAATACCTCCTGGAGTTACCCTCGGAAGAAGCGTGTTCACAGCTCACTGTAGCTTCATGCCTGACAAATGACAAATTTTGACCATTTTGCTCTGGGAACAAGAGCATGCATTATGGTTCAGGGATGAGGGAGTAGATTTCAAGTGCTTCTGTTACTGGGTATTGGCTTCACACCGCTAGTTAATGGCTCTTTAGATGTGCCCTGGCAAATAACTCTTCCAGGACAAACCCGAGGACTGGTACACCCATGCAGACAGAGCCTGGCTCCCATCAGTGTCCATGGGTCCTTGGGAAGCTGGAGCTGATGTCCCTCGGGATGCTGCCGAACCGATGTCTCTGGCACTGTTCCCGCACCCGGTGGGACTCGGCATTGAGGCTGCCGGGGATGCTGGCACAGAGGAAAGATTTGCATTCCCACCCCTTGCTCTGGCCACAAGTAAATAACTGAAGCCCAGGGTGGGGAGGGTGTCTGCCTCTGACGCCCTGCCTCCTGCCACCTGATCTCCCAGCCATTCAGTCCTTCCCTCCGCTTCCCAGCCAGCAGCAGGCGAGAGCCAGCAAGCCCCAGCTGGAAAGGGAACAGCCTGGCCGAGACAGAGTGAGTACAATGATTTAAATGGAGCGAGTTGGACAGTTGTCAATGGAAAGGAAATTAGCTGGAATCTAAATTTAACTAAAAGAAACTACCCAGATTACCGACACTGTAAATTGGATTAAAATTAAGTCCTACGGGAAAATCGATGGAAAGAGATAAGCAAGGAAGTCAAAATGACAGCAGAAAGAGGCAGACGCTCCCTGAGAGCTCATTCAAGAGAACCAGTCAGAAGTAGAAAAGAAAATTTAATTGAGCCAATCCAAATCTAAATGGTAGAAAAATAACGGGAAATTGGAAGAGATTAGAGAGAAAGCCCAAGGAAAATATTTTTAAGAAGGTTATAAATCAGTACACAAAACAGTAAATGGGGGGGAAATCAAAGAAAGAAAAAAAGGCAATTTTAATTATGTCTTCGAGTAAGTGAAATTAAGTGCCTGGGAGCAAGGTTTTTTTAATAGAATGCATTTGTTTACATGAAAGCAGACTTCAAATGACATGGAGATGTTGTTTTCTTGAAAACTGGCTACTTTTTTTTACCTACATATGCTGTCACAAAGCCTCTGAAATGCATGTGTCCTCACTCCATGCTCTGAAAAATATCGGTTTTTTCTCTCTCTCTTTTCCTTTACAGGTTCATCCCTTACAGAGGAGCTGCTCAAGGCTGTGGGCAGCTGGAGCTGCCTGTGTCCTGCCAGCCTCCCACGAGGGTCCGGGGCACAGAGAGCCTGTCCCAGGGTGAAAGGTTTTAGCTTTCCTTAGCTATACCTACAGTACCACTGGATGTCACTGTTGTTTCATAAAAGACAAAAATCTTACTGTGATCTTTTTGATAGATGATGTTTAGTACATTAATATATACACGTATTTATAGTCTCTTTTCCACAACTTTTCTGCACAAGGATTGAAATCACAGAAAGCCTGTGCAACCTCCTGGCTCTCACATTTCAGATGACTATTTTTATAGACTGTGTTTATGGGTCCTTTTGTGGCACTCTAAGAGGCATCTCCTCCATAAAGGATTGCTTTCTGCTGTGGTAGATGTAGAGTGAGGCAGAGCTGCCACAATAGATTTCAATTGTTTGGGGGTTTCTTTTCTTCCATTTATTTTATTTCCAGGGAAGTATTTCAACTCACCTTGGCTGGACTGATTGGAGCTGTGATGGAGGTGTGAGCTGCCTGTGGAGCTGCCTCTAAATCTCCTGTCTCTCCTGTACTAAGAGTCAGTGAGAAACTCAGACCCTATTCCTTACAGAGGAAAAAGCTCTTTTTTCTTCCCCATCGGTTGCCTGAGGTGGTATTTAGCTGGCCAAATGAAGATAAATAACTCTCTTTAAAGCCAGTGAAGAGGAACAGACAATTCCAGGAAAGTGATTCATTCCATCTGGAAGAACACTTGTAACAGATAGGTGAGGTAGGTAAAGGCTTTTAGCCACCTATTTCTGCCAAGTAACACTGCAGAAACCTTCAGTGACCAGTCACCCAAGATTCTTCCCCATTTTTCCTGGTATTGGCACTTCTACAGCAGGGTTTTTGTGAAACAGTGTGCAGGCCTTCTCTACATAAACTCCACTCCATTATTAATTGCCTTTGAGGCAACTTTCTATGTATTTCCCTAATGCTGAACATGCCAGAAAAGGCACACAATGCCCAGTGACTCACCACAAACTGCCCATCAGGGGCTCTGCTATCTCCATCCAGGGACCGAGAATGAGTCAAGAGAGCCCTCAACAGCCCTGCTGAAACACACCAGGAGCTGACCCAACAATTTGGCAGTATGGGCAGTGGCACTGCTGTGCCCAACAGGACTTCTGGTGCCATTTCACAATCAGTGCTGCAGCTCAGGTGAAAAAAAAATACATATTTCTGTTGGTGGCAGGTACATAGATCTCAGTTTCAGTCCCCAGTTCCCAGAGGTTTATCTGGTACACTGAGGACAACAAAACTGTTGTTACATAAGACAGGATGCAAAACGCAGTGCTGAGAAAGTGGTCCTCTATTTGCATGAAAATGGTTCAGCTCTGTAAACTGTTCTCCCTCCCACGCCCATTTCAAGCATCAGTGTTACAGACTTCTTTAAGACATCATCAACCTTCCCCCGGTATGACTGCAATGAGATAGCAGCTGAGGACTTCTGTACAGGAGCAGAGAATAAGAGTCCAACTCCTCTTAAGGAGCTCTTAAGAGGTCAGGCAAGTCTGAATAGGGTAAATAAAGAGAATAAGGAATTTCTGACAGTTGTCTGTATCACTTAATGGGAAAAAATGAAAAGAAGAGACAAAGATTGGGAATAAATGCCTACTTATTCCAGTGAGAAGTTAACATATTTGGGGCTAAAGGTCGTGAATGCAGACTGGCCTAAGAGATTCGCCAATTTTAATTAAAAATTCTGCTGAAACAACAAGGAGGAATAATGTGTGCTGTGCAAATTGAACAGGAGATTCTTAAGTCCCTGCTGTTTCTAGCAGCACTTTTTAATTTTGTATCCACAAATAAAGGATTGTGGAAAGACTGCTGTCCTTTAATACAGCACAGCAAAATGTCTGAATCATGTGAAGTTAGTTTCAGGGAGTCAAAACGATAAGACATTTCTAAAAATAAGGCTTTCTAAGGTAACTGCTCAGAGTGGGTCTCCCCTGGGCTGTGATAGGCACTTCCTCCGTTTCTCCACGGCACAAATCTCTGCCACCACCTGCGTCTTTGGCCTACTGCTACCTACAGAGACAAAGGCAGGAAACTTGTCTCCCCAGTGTGTACACAGGCACGCTAGCTGCATCTTCTAGGGTCTTATTTTGATGGCCACCGGGAGGTTTGTACCTGCCAGGCAGCCTCGGCACTCACTGGAGGTGCGCAGCGCTCCGGGGCTCCAGCCCATGTTCCCGCAGCCGGGGGCACCCTGCTCGCTCCCGGGGGCTGCCGTGGGGCCGGGGCTGCTGTGCCTGCCCGGCCGCAGCCCGCGCACCCGACAGGCAGAGCTGCAGACACATCGTGTGTAAAATAAAACAGCCTGCAGAGCGCTCAGAGAGACGTGCGAGCTGTGGGGCAGGCTGAGATTCCCCCCGCTGCCTCCTCCAGCGCTGCGGTACCTGCGTGATGCCCCACGGGTGCAGGGAGCTGAGGAACACCCCTGCACCCTCACTTCTTCCCCAGCTCCGGGGCTCCTCAGGACAGAGGGCAACACTAAAAATATCAGTTTTTCTATCTTTGTCGTTGTATGCATTTTCCCCTAATTTGTTGCCGTTATTCCCATCATTCAAAATGTGACTAGTGATTTACAGAAGATGGAACAAGCCTGATCCTTTTCTCATGTGTTCGCTTCCCAAGCTGTTTCGTGGTACACATTCCGTGGCAGCCGTGGAGATCTAATCCGCTTCACTCTCGTGGCTCGGACACTTGGAGATTGTCACGGGCTGGGAGCTGGGAGCCGTTCTTCCTTCACGCTCCACAGCGCGGGGAGGCTGGGAACAGAGACGGGACCGTGTCTGAGCCCTGCGCGGGGACTGAGCCGACGCGGGAGCTCCTCCTCGCGGCTCCGAGAGCCACGCTCCAGGGAGCCCCATTCCCGCCGGGAGCGCGGCGAGGCGGGGAAGCGGCACCGCGGGAGCGGGAAGCTGACAGCATCCCTGTGCAGCATCCTTTTAGAAAGCTTTTTGCATTTGCTGTTATCTCCACGAGCCGTATGTATGCAAATTAAACACGGCTGGTAGCCGGTAAATAGGTATTTCTTGCCAAAAATATCGGCTCTCTGGGGTCTCCACCACCTTGCGTTTGCAAACCGCATCAGATACCAAATAAGGCATCCTCCAAAATGTGCTGACACTCGTACCAGTATCAGGCAAGAAGTTCCCATCCCTCCCCACTTTTTCCCTTTAATCCTTTTCTTTTTTTTTCCCCCTCCCCCATGATTTTAGGTTTTTACTTTTACATTTCTAAGCAATTAATTTTTTGGCTCCCATGTAGGATCAACAGGTGTGGAATGACTGATACGCTCCATCTGGTTGCTGCTGATAAGGTAATCCTGGGAGTTGAGGGCAATATCTCCAATAAGCTTAAACCGCAGCAGCCTAATCTATTTGCAAGAGAGAACAAGCCCTGCAGCCAACATTGTTATTTCACGGGAACAACTGGGCACAGACAGCACTTTCACAGGAGAGGTAGGAGGGTTTTCACCCTCCTATTTTTCCCCTGGGAGTGATGATTCACTCGCTGCTGTTGTACCCCCTCTTAGAAAAAGGAAAAGCTTTGCTTTTGAAATTTGCCCCCAAAACCTATGATTTCTGAATCAAATCATCGCTTTGCTTCTTTACATCCCACTCATGGCTCCGTATTTGATCTTCCCCGAGGCAATGGGAAAAGACGACTGTTGGCTCTGGGTTGGTAACAAAGATTATTTTCTGTAACTTCCATAAAACTACGATAGCTGCTGAGTTCTGCTGTGGGGTGTGACGAGAGCAATGGGGTGTGCTTGGGGTGCCCTCTGCAGATGAAGGGCTCTGTCATCTCCGCGCAGGTTTGGCTCTGTGGTGACAGTCAGGGGACTGTCACCGCAGGCACACTGAGAACCGCGTCGCCTCCCCTCCGGGTGTTGTCCCGGTCTGTGGCACGAACCGCGCAGTGTCGTGCCGACAGCATCACAAACCTACGCCTGCGCCTTTCCTGGCGCCCATTTCCCGGGATTTCAGCCAACAGCTTTGGGGTTTATTTTATTGATGATTTCTGTTCTTAGCTTTCACTGTGTGCTTACCCTGCTCAAATACCTCCTCTAGTTTTCCCCGAGCCAAACTCGTGCTGCGGGGTCAGCAGCCGAGCCGATCCACCCCGCGGGCGGCAGCCAGACAGACGGCCGTGCCGCAGCTTCCCGGGGAGCCGCGGGAATTAACAGCGTGTACCTTCTCCTCTGGGCTGCGGGAAACGCAGAGGGCATTTTTAAGCCGGTCTCTGCTTAGAAAAACAAGCGGGCAGTGCTCTGGCAGACACGTTTCCCGAGGCGCAGGACGGGGTGATCCCGTCACCCAAGGACACTGTCGTGACACCTGGAGGCACCTGGGTGCGGAGCTGCCCCCCGTGCTGGACTCCACGGTCCAGCGATGAGCACAGGCGCTGTCACTGCAAGCACGGCGCTGATTGCGGCCGCGGGAGTCACGGCATCGCTGCACCACACAATTTGTGTCTTTGCTTCTGTCAGCCACGGCAGCATTACAGCACCTGGTGTAGACAGCGAATGCGCTCGTCTGTGTCCGAGCGGGCAGCAGCCAGCAGCAATCCCTCAAACTGCGGGCGGAGGGGGAGCGGGGAACATCCGGGCTCTCCTTGAATAGTTAAGCTTTTCCTGTGTTATACCTCAAGCTGCTGGTGTCAGACATTACCCCATCTGCTGGTGAGCAAAGCAAGAAGCTCGCAGCAACGAGGGGGAGTTTCTGCTTCATGTCCCCTACCGTGGAGAGGGGTGTCTCGGCCATTTCTGCTGCCCAAGGCTCCCCAAGGATACTGGGAGCAACCCACTATGGGGAATCCCTCTGCCTCCACCTGCTGCTCGAGACCAAATACACTTCTCCTGCCCCCAAGGTTCATGTCATTCCTGGGTTTACCAGATCAAAAGTTAAAATTAAACATACCTAGTTGATTCTCCGAAGAGAGTTTCATGTCTGTTACCTCCCTTCTAAATCCCCAAGGACATCAGGACACAGAGACAAGTCTTTCAGCTCCCAGTTACGACACAGGGATTGCCTCTGCCAGCACTTTTAAAACTGACTCTTAAGAGAGTGGGTCTTCCCCCTGCCTGTTGTCCTCCTGCCCAGCCCCAGCAAGAGGGGTCCAGCTGCACCCACCTCAGCATCCCAGTTTTTCCATGACTCTGCCGACTCTCTGCCACCCCTGAGCCAGCGCTCATATTGGGTGCCCAGTTGAGATGCTCCTGTTTGCACCAGAGACAGCAAGTGAGGAAGGAGTGAGCTTCAGTAATTACATGGAACAGTTTACGTGATGCTCACATACATGCCTTTTGGGACAAGCACAGGACACAGAGGGGATGGGAGGGGTCTGCGTGCTGTCAGCCCATCTCAGAATAAATGAATGAGTAAAGCCAAAATTCTGATTACTTTTGCACCTGGGTAGTTTCACTGGTGCTAATTACATAGTGGAAATTGAGGATCCATGTAAGCAAGATTCAAATCAGTCACTGATATTTAGCTCTGCTTCAGGTCCTCTCTATAGTGTTGTTTCTGTCGAACTGAAGAGTGAAACAAAGAGGGGAAAACTTAAATAGTGATTAATGAAGAACAGTCCTTATTTAATCACAGCTTTCAATTCAGACTTTATAATTTAAACTTCGGCAATTGTCTTCACAATTTTGGCATCTGCTCATCTCAGCCCACACACTATCTTTGAACTAACAGCACAGCTTATCTTTGCAATTAAGCATTCAATGTAGCAACAAATCTTCAATTTGGTGTGACTCACTCAGCTGCTAAATCAAACAATGTGTCACTAAACAAACCAGTTTCCTCCTGACCTCATAGGATGATAATAACGACTTGTGAAACCATCTTGAGATTTCCTTGGTATAATTTGCTGGTACTTTCTGACACATTCCTTTTCATAAATATAAATGGGTTCTGCATTAGAAACAAACAACTGAGAGTTGTTATTATTATAGAAATGCAAAAAACTTACCTCAAAACCAGTTGCTAAAAAAGCAAAGTAATTTTCTATAAGTAAGAGCTGTAAGTACAGGGTGAGCCAAAGTAACAACTGCATCAGCCTCAGTGGGTGGGTGGGGATCTGGACTCCTGTTATGGGGGTGGGCAGTGCTGGGTGGACAGGGTGGACACTCCTGGTGAAAATAGGAGCCCCATGCCTCCATATGCCAGATACATACCTGCTGCTCTGCATCACAAGTGTTCATATGTGCAGTCAATTAATAGAAGTAATCCATAATCTTCATCTCTATGTAGTCAAGATGACATCTGGTGCCATAAAGTACCTAGAAAGTGCATTTCTGCACTCAACTAGAGAACAGCAATGCTGGAGTGCTTGTGATGTGCAGTCCCAGGGCAGGCTGGGCTCCCAAATCTGACACCACTATTTCACACAGGTGAAATTTCTGAGAATCTGGATTTGGAGTCATGGTGGATGCAGGTGTTTGCTTACATTTGGCAGCACTGCCTCATTGCAGGATAGACGACATTCACCACAGAAAACGCAACCACTCAGAGAGACCTGGAAAGGATGACAAATCTCATTTGTTTTGGTTATGTGCATTTTAAAAGTTTGATTTTGCAAACCTTCACCTTCATTTGTACCACTGACTTCACTTCAGCAGTCCAGGCTTTTCTGGGACAGAGTCCCCTGCCAGTCATTCTGAGCCTGGAAACGCTGCAAAGTTTCTGAACCATCTCATTAACAGACAAAAATGAAAATTAACTGACTCCCTTTACAGCAGAAGCATGATGAGTATTTTCACTTCTGTACCTACAGACTGCTCTTGCATTGTGTTTTCATGCTTGTCTTCACAACTGCAGTAAATTTTTACAAGGTGAAAGCTGAGGTGTTCCTCCACCCTACATCTCCAAGAGCTGGCAGAAGCATTCTGCACGTCATGGTAAAGACGGGTCACACAGCTATAGGACTGCTCGTGCTATGACACACAGTCCTAAGGAAGTGGTACAACATGGGTCACACCTCTCCCAGACATTTCAAAGGGATGATGAAAGGCAGTTCCCTCCAAACTCATGTCAATATTATCAGCAGAAAACAAAGTTATTTCATCCAACCCCCTTCAGCCGAAATCAGTTCAACCATTATGGATAGCAGGTTTGGGTTGGGAGGGTGCTCCAAGTTTCACTGTGTACTCACCCAGGCCACCACACCTGGTGTGGAACAGGGAATCACAAGCAGGTGGGTGGCTGGGCAGTGCACACCCTGCCACCAAAGTCACATCCTAGTTCAGGTTTTCTCTATCCCTGCGCATGTTTTCTCCACCATCTCCTGAATGCTTCCAGGAATGACCCCTGGCGGGAGAGCCAGTCTCGGGAATTTGGGGATTCATCAGCAGAGCTTCTTCATCAGAGATCACGAGTGGCCTCTCTACTCCTAAAGAGACATAGCTTTGTGAGGACACTGCCTCTGTGTGTCTCACCTCTGATATTTACTTTACAATTTACCTGCTGGGGAAAATAGAGTGGCAGGGAGATTTCCTCGCAGAGCTATGGCTGTAGGCACAGCGCAGGCCCATTGCAAGTGAGCCTTCAAAGCAGTCCTTTGCTGTTCTCAGAAGAAAAGTGGGTCAGACCTTACAGCTTAAGGACTTTGACTTTCATTAAAGTGTGAGATCCCAGCAGCCCCCCTCACCCAGACATACAGCAGAGGGCACGTGCTGCTATTACTGCTTACAGGTTCAAACCCCCAGGGTGGGAGCTCCTCTTCCCTGGCCGCCTGCCTCAAGTCACACAGAAACTGCTCTTGCGACTTAATGAACCCATTCAACTGAGGCCCAAATGACACTTCAGGTGGAATGACACAAAAAGGGCTTTCCTTTACACTGCTGACCAGAAGGAAGCTTCCCAGAGGGAAATGCCATGTTATCCAGGCAGCTTTACCTCCACAAAGTCCTTGGCTTTGGCAGTGCATGATCCTGCGAGGTCCCTGTGGAAGCTACCAGGCCACTGCAGAGCAAGGGAACAAACCAAAGCCCCAATCTCTTCAAGCAGAAACAGATATTTCACCACAAATTTCCATGGCAGCTATGTAATAAATTGACTCTCAACAAGAAATGTTGTTAAGTGTCTGAGGGCAGTAAAATGCTGACAGGGAGATGTGTGGGATGCTGGAGCTGGTGGCAGGAACTGGAAACTTATGTCACAGTGAGTGGTGAGCTAACAGATTACCTCATTTTCACATTTACATGAGATGGATATGGCAGCCTTAGAGAAAAGAACTTCAACTGCTTTGTGCAATTTATTTTAACTTCTTACTGGGTCAAAACAGCATTTTGCTCAGCCTGGCAGAGTTAGTACAATTTTACATGTCTGTTTATATAGTGTTCTACCTGTGCCAACTCTCACAAGATTTTCAGCTTTCCTTTAGTATTTTGTGTTCTTCTAAAATCCCAGTTCCTGGTGATAAGGGGCATCCTTAGCATTTCAGTTTCTGCTTTATTTTATAAATTTTAGCCCAAAATAATTTTTTAAATCCTCAACTGCAATATTTGAACTTCATTCTCATAATTTGGAGGATGACACCATATGTTTCAATACTTAACTTTCAAAATATTTATTGATGCTACAGAAAGGACTGAAATGCTCAGATGCTGTGACTTACGTGCCACGTGTGAGTTATATGTTCTGGACGGCATATACAGCCTTGTGCAAGTGTTAGTCTTTTTCTAACTAGTCTGTACTAAGCAACTGCAATACCATTGCTAACTTTCCCTCCTTTGGAGTTTTTAATTAACCTAAAATTCTGTTAATTTGGAAAGCAACCATTAAGTCCAGTCAGCATTTAAATGAAGTTGATAAACCTGAGAGTACCCTCAAGTACACAAATTTACAATTTTTATTTCTTGCTCAGAGTGAAATGAATTTTTCAGTAAATCATGACCAGCCTGTAAAAGTACCTGAGTGGGAATCCACAACTTACAAAACCTGTATTATTAGGTGACTGTGAGTTACCCTGAAGCTGTAAGTGCCCCCATGCTGGCCGGATGGTCTCATGGCTGCCCAGAGGCGGTGCTGCCCCTTGCCCCAGGGGACATGTCCATGGCTCGTGGGACAGAGTCACTCTGACAGCTCTGCTGGGTGCTGCAGTAGGTGCAACTGGTCTTTCAAACCTCACAGTTCACATCTCTTCCCCAGCTGGAAGGGAAGAGGAATTGGCAATTTCATGAGTGGTTATAACTGCTGTTGGCTCTGCTTTCCTCGCTTTGCATCCATAAGCAAAATGCCCTGGATATGGTGGACAGGTAGATGCCACTTAAATATCAACAGATGCTGCCTAGTGTAAGAAGAGGAAGTCTGTTGAGCTTTGTGTGATTATCACCAATTTAGCTGCTCAGGAATCCAAAACCACGTGTATGATGTGACTGAGCTCTGACAGGTGTGCTGTGATACACCTTTGGCCAAAGAGTAAAGGGGTAAGTGCTACCAGAACAGTGACAGCACACCAGCACGGGCAGTGCTTATCCACCTGCTGGTGGAGTACAAGAAGGAAACCAAAATGCATCACAAATCTCCATTGCAGAGTTGCAAGGCACCCATGCTCACAGCTGGCACAGTTCAGGATGTTGAATCGCTCAGATTGAATACCCGTAAGGATAAGCAAATTGGTGATTACAGCACCTGATTTAGACTGTCACCATGCCACATGTCCTAGAACATTTAGTCACCTACTTTGCATTTGTACAGAGATGCACCAATTTGAGGAACAAACATTTAAGGTGGAGCTTTTTAAATTGTTATTTTTAAATGAGACACAGCACAGCAGACAGTATTTGTGTTTGGGGCTTTGACATAGCCTGTGAAAAGGTAAAGCTAACTAGGCTGGCTCCATCTTAGTGGTAGCACAAAACATATTTAAGATATGAGACAGAATTTAATATCTTGGGGGGCTACTTTAAAAAGATGCTTTAACAGCCAGCTAGTATATTTTGCAGCTGGGATCACTTACACTCACTTGGCAACAGTGTTATGGCCATGCTGGCATCTCCTCAGCATAGCAGCCTGCCTTCATTTCATTTTTTTCTGCAGCCTTTCAATGAGGAAACCAATTGCAGCTTGGTTGTGTGAGTGCAGGCTCATCAAGGAGGAGGTCAGCCAAGGAGAAGGGCTCATCCTGTTGTCTTCTGACAGTCACACACCATCTAGGAGCAGGTCAGTATGCACTGTATGCATGGTATCCCAATGTCAGGTGAAGCAATCATGATCTGACTTATGCTATGCAAGGAAGAAAACACGTGCCATAGTCCTCTAGATTTCCTCGATGCAGAAAGAAACTGCTTTCCTTATTCTTAGTTCGAAGGAAAATAAAGAAGCCTTACAGCTCTAAGAAGAGTTTCCCCATCTTTTATCATGGTGTTACACTAAGCTGTTCCAGTTATCCTCTCCTAAATTTACGTGTAGCTCTATAATTAAGCTGGAAGTCAGTGGCTTGGCTGTCTTTGACTATGTGGGCCTTTGCAGGGGGTTGAATTCAGCATGAGAGTAATCCATATCTACATACACATATATCTGTGAGCTGAGCATGTGACCTGCATTACAGCAGGTGGAGCCAATAATGCTGGTGAAGCGTAAGGTGTGACTGAGGTTGCCAGTTTTGGTTTCCCTGGCAGAATGGGCTACATCCCTCTCAGGCTCCTAGGGCCGGACTGCCCACAGCTGTGTTGGTTGTTTGGGACTCTGGCCATGGGACTGGGTCAGGCACCTCTGCTCCCCCTCATCCTGATGCAGCTGAAATTAGAGGAGACCAGATCTCACTGGCATCTACATTTCAATGTCTCAGACACAAGCAGAATCCCACTCTGGATGATGTGTAGTGTTCTCCCTCCTTTGGAAACCTTGCAGGGCCTGGGTTTTCACAAACACGTTGTGCCTCCACGTGGGGCTGTAACTGACCAGCACCCCTTAGGGACCAAGGCACTCCTGGACATCCCTGGACATCCCTGCTAACTCCCCTGGCTCAGCTGGGGCTTCTGGCATTGCACTGGTTGAATGGAGGCTTTGTGCTTGCATCTGAGCCCCAAGTGCAGTTATCTTTGAACTGAGCATTAGCTGGGTAGCTTCAGCATTCAGCAAGCAAAATCTTATGCTGAAAATAACTGGTTAATAGAATGATTTAAACACTAAGCAGAGATAATGCTGTTTAGGCAAAATCATATCATTTTCAGTCTTTTACTGAACTTTGCCATCTACTGTGTTGCTTTGACAGGGAGTCACGCCTCTGCCTCCTGGATTTTGTAGAATATTATATTTTTTTAGGAGCCTTCAGAAACTGTGTAATTAACATTGTTTTCTGTTTCCCTGACATTTGTTTAGATTTTTGTCAGTAACCAACTGGCAGTGAAGTGGCCTGGAGTCAATTTCTAAGTACTCCAACTGAAAGCACTTGATTGATACCAGTTTAAGGCTCCATCTGCCCCCCAGGGAAGCCTGCAGTGCACTGTCTGAGTACCACAGCAGAACAGTGGTGCTCACTCACCAGCAAAGGGCTCCCAGTGTGCACACAGCTGGGCTGGGTGTGCATTTTTTTGAGCCACCACAGACTCACTGCTCCTCACCCCAGGAGCATGAGCCATCCCCTCCCACCAGTGACCTATGGTACTGATGTGCTGTGATGGCATAAATACCTATCTGGGTCTGAGAAGACATGTAAAACAGGAATATTTTCTCCAAAAAGGCTCTATGAATTGTACCTGATGGCAGGCAGCTCCCAATATGCATCATCCCTGGGATGAGTGTCAGCTTTCAGGGCAATTTATATTTACTACCAGACTAGGCTAAATGCCTCCTAGCTAATTTGGTTTATTCTATCAGTAAATTTGCCTGCACTCCTGAGGAAGCAATGCTGAGCTGGCTAGACTGGCTTTCTGCATGACAAATCTAGATCTATATACTACCTCTCAGTTTGTGGCTGTTCAGAACAGTCAGTGTAGGAAGATGTGGTGTTGTTAATTTCTCAGGGGCCATGCTAAGTTTTCAAAGGAAGCAAAATGTCTATATAATGTTGTCATTGACTCACTTCCAGTTTTGGGTTAGGGGAGCAACCAATGGAGCAATTTCATTGCTTGTCTATTACAGAATGCCACAGGAGGGCAACCTGCAAATGGCAATTTGTGCTGAGTGATGGTAATAGAAGTGCAAATGATCATCCATAAATAGGCACTGTAGGTATCACAAACGTCCTCTCCGTGTGCACTGATTTTGGCTGGGATGGAGTTCATTTCCTGTGTAGCAGTCCAGATGGTGCTGTGTTTTGGATTTGTGACCAAAACAGTGTTGATAATACACCAATGTTTTGCTTGTTTCTTAGTAGTGCTTGCAAAACATGCATACCTTCTATACCTGCTCTTTTTGTCATGCTCCTCCCTCAGCAAGTGTGCTGGCAATGGCCAAGTTGCTGGGTAGGGACAGAACTGGAACAGCTGACCCTAACTGACCAGAGGAATATCCCATACTGAATTACATGGTCCTCAGTAATAAAATCTGGAGGTAAAAAAGAAGAACGGGGGGATATTTGGTGTTTGCCTTCCAAAATAACAATTACGCGTGATGGAGCCCTGCTTTCCTGGAAATGAGAAATTTTGACTCTGGGATCTAGGTATCAGGTGCAGGAGCTGCTGGTCTGATAGAAAAAGAGATGTGTATCTCTGTATCTCTGAAGAATGCACTCACAAGGGTCTGTTTTTCAAGCAAAGCAAAACTTTTCATCTCCATCCACATCTACACCTCAAAAAGATTAAGTCAGAAAATGCACAGAAGCTCTTTAACCCTGCTGACAAGGGTGTGGGTGCTGGATGGATTTCTGTGCTGGGGTAGGAGCGGGCTCAAGCAGCAATGCCAAATGACATTTGTACTGCGGCTTGTGGACACATTGTGATCTACTTGTTTCTGTGTCTTTCAAAGTCATTTCTTTGCAATGTTAAAGATATTTCTTTACATTGTCACCAGCTTGTTAGCTCCTGTGAAAAAGCCAGGGAGTTGGATTTGATGGGGATTGCAGAAAACACAGAACTGGCTGTTGTCCTTCAAATCCCTGGCAGGACTGACTGCAAATTGGCAACGTGGGCAGCCACAGCAGGAGGAATGGCCAGAGCCCTGTCCCCTTCCATGGCCACACAGGCTCATCTGCCTTCCCTCCTTACTGTGCCCCTGCCTCTTGGATACAGGATTATTCATGCCTTCTCAAATATTAGGATGGATCTTTCTTTAAGTAGATCAAAATGTGAATGATTGCATCTTTCTTAGAAAGTCTGGTTTCTGATGGGCCTAGTGTTAACCTTTTCAGAAATTAAAAAGATAGAAATAAAATAAAGTCAGTGTCAGTAAAGAGTATTCGTGCACTGCTGTTGTTACAGGAATACTGTAGCCTGTTTTAAGTTGTATTAGAGAAAGACAGGAAATATTATAGAGTCTTGAACTTTAAGATGTTGTCTGCGTCTGTCCAGTCATCCTTGGAATTTCTGTCGTGTCCATGTCTGTGCCTGTGCCATTGTCTGTCTGTCCCTGAGATTTCTCTTGTCTAATATGGGAAAACTAAAATGCAAAGATTTCAGCTGAAATAATTACCTCAGTGAAAAATCAGGGGCTCAAGACAGGCCTTAAAAAAGGCAGTTCACTCCCACCTAAGGCAGGCATTTGCAGGGGACAGGTAGCTAACCCCTCACCACAGAGGCTTCCTGTTTTGAGGTGCCACTCATGGTCCAGATGAGGTTCCCTCTCTCCCCCGTGGCTTTCTCTGCTGACCCACTGACAACAAAAACATCCTCCCCCTGCAAAAAAAAAAAGAAACTTGCACCTGTGTTTTAGTTCCTTACGAGTGGCTCTGGGGAGGATGGGAGGGAGGCAGGGTTGCCCACTGGTCCCCCTTGACTGCTGGGAGCCCCATGGCTGCAATGCCACCTTGGGGTGTGAGCCCAGAGTCACAGCATGTCTGGGGACCTGACAGATGCTTTGTCATTTAAAATGTTTCGATCACAGCAGCAGGAGGCAAAGTAACATTCCCGCAGGGAGGAAGAAGGTGGAAGATGTGCTACAATAAACGCATTGCCATCACCTTACGAGAGTGATGCCCACCTGTGATGACAAGAGTGAATGAGGCAAGTTCACATGTTATTATGACAAAACCATGTCAGATTTGGCTGGACTTTACCTTCTAAACTAGAATTTTTTGCTATTTGAATCCTGTCTTGTCTCCACTACTGAAATGGGAAGGAGCAGAAGATGGGCGCATAACTGTGAGTGTCATGATTTTCCCCAGATCCAGATCAGAAATATTTCAAATTTCAAATGTAAACTAAAGGGGTGTTAGGGAGATGCAGCAGCTGCCAAAGCAGAGCCGGCCCTGGCATCCACATCCCTTCCCCTGGCAGATGCTCTGGGATTCTCTCCCATGTCAGAGCAGAGAGAAAGCCTGCACTGGGCACCCAGCTGGTCTTTGCTGCCCAGCACGTGTCAGAGCACAACTTGTTTTACTCACTTCTTGCCCCATGGACTGGTGGAGACTGTTTTTGGGAATACCTCACACCTTCCTGGGCAGTCACTCACATCTCCAGTGCTTGCCCTGTCACATAACTGCTTGTCTCTGTAGCTGTCATGTTGTGGACGTTTAGTGGCCTTTTAAAATTGTTATATTCCAAGTATTCTTGTTTGGCATCCGAATTTATAAGGGTGAAATACGAAGTTAAGAAGCTGGGTTTTGGACTATTCTCAGTCTGGCCTCTTACTGAACTCTCAGCTGAATGTCTCTTAGTGAAAGCTTTCTTTCAACTCATTGAAAGATGCTGTGATCTGCCTTGGCAACGTCTTATTAGAATGCCAAGAACAAGATCAACAGCTGTGCTGTGATTTCCATTTCTGTGCTGTAAGTGTATGACATTTGCTCACTCCAGCCCTCCTGCCACCACACATTGGACTTCTGAAGGTCCCTTCCAGCCTAAATGAGGCTCTGATTTTATGGCTTCTCAAGCACAGACTTCCATACACAGCTCTGCAGCTTGAGCTGAATTACACGTAATGAGGGCATTTGTTAAACAACCTGTCTTTTTAGGGTATGTCAACGCTTCCAGGTTTCTTTCCATAGACCTTTCCTTGAATAAAATATCTCACAGTCTGTATTCTAATCACATAAAAGATTTACACGTCTTTTTCTGAGATGAGTGAAGAGAGGCATTCTTTATGAAAAAGGGAGAGCAACACTTAATATGTTTCCTCTTTTGTATATTGAAATTAAATCTAATAAGTATTTTATATTTATTTTATCACTATATTGCCTTCTAAATTACATGTGCATGGAAAATTTAGAGACCTTTGCCACTCTCGATGTCTCATCTCTTTCTTCCCAGAAACTAACAGTATTTCTATTGCTCTTTCCCCACCACAAGAAAATAACTAATGCAATTTTAACCACATTTTGGTGCCTCATTTTCATTTTATGGTTTACAACACCTCAAGGTCAGGGGGAAATTTTTCATAGGGTGGCACTTCCACTGAAGGAGGCAGAATTGGTATGCTTAGAACATTTTGCTTTGCAACAAAGCAGATTTGGAGTATGACTATGAGGGCACACTGAAGGAAAGTGAATATTCCTCATAAGTTTTTTGTGGAAACCCAGCTTCAGAGGTGACTGGATGAGCTTGTCCTGGATGTTTCTGTCCCTTACAGCATGACTGAAATGCACATAGTCTCATGCCCTTTGCTCAAAGATGAAAACTTGAAGCTCTAAGAAATACAATCTCCTGATCATCTGGAACCTCACTGAACTCTGGCTCCTCGTGCCTTCCTGAAGGGGCCAAAACTTGCACTGCAAAGGTTGTGGGCTTCCCTGTCACCTCCCATGCCATCCCCATTCACACTGAATTTTAGTTCCTCCTTGTGCACAGCTCAGCAGACAGCACCCCTGCAGCTCTGCCAGGGCCACCCCTGCCACCCAAACCTGCCCATCTCCATTTTATATAGCATTAAAAACATTCTCATTTTGCTAATTTCATAATAAGTGCATGTTTTGAAACTGAGGCAGAAAGAGGATGCAATAGCCATGAGAGAAACAGCTGCCACTGTGAAAAACATGGCTCCAAATCCACAGGTTGAATTTCAAAGATAAAGAAACTGTGCGTGACTGAGGGTTTCAGCCATGGGAAGGAGCAATGGCTGCTGTTCCACTCCCCTGTGCTGTCGTCCCTGCAGTAGGTGGATAAAAATTTTTTTAAAAGCCTTAATTTTAAGTCCTTTGTGTACCAATTTTGCAGGGTGATTCCCAGCTGTCGTAGGTGGAGCCTTGCTGAGTAACTGCTCACCTTGCAGAAACTGTCACTTATAAAATGTTCTAGTGATTCTCCCTTTGATCATAATGTTTTCAGTGATACTCTCTTCAAACAGTAGCTGCTACATACACTGATCTTCTTAAAGAATACCTTTTAAGGCCTATTTTATGCTTTTATAGTATGGGGAAAGAAGGTGGCTCAAATTTTACAGTATTTACACTGTGGCATGTGGCATTGCCTGTTTTAGTTACTCCCACTGTTAATTCCTGAATATTTAATTTTCCTCTTTGGCTGCTATCAGGAACAGGGCTGAAGTTTTTCTAGGACTCTGGGAAGTTTTTCTCACTTATTCAGGGGCCATTTTCCATTTGCAGCTTGAATTTTGTCTCCTGTTATTCCTGCAGCAGGGGTAAGGCATGGCCACCTGCACGACCTGAGAGGATCATGGGGGTCCCTGCAAGATCTGGCATCTCAATGCCATCAGCAACCTGGCATCAAAACTTTGGCTATTTGTTTAAAATTAAATCCTCCATTTCTCAATCCTAAATTTGTCCTCACTAACTTGTAGGCTAAATGCCCTCTTGGAGTAAGAGGATAAGTATGGAAATAATGAGGAACTGGTGTGTTCCAGCTGTTACATCCCCACTGTCTCTGCTCTACTTTTCATTCCTTTACCCTGTGCATTTTGACAAAGACCAGCTTCTGCTTTTATGATGAGACCTCCCCAGAGCTGCATGTGATGCTCAGGTAGATGCTGCTCCTTTTCACGCTGCATCCACTCTTGTTTGAGAAGATGGTTTTACAGGGGTGGAAAGTGTGCTGCTTGTTAGCCCATACCTTAGAGAGACTTGGTTATACAGTCCAATCCTCCCACTGCCTACAGCCAATGTGACTTCATGTCTATTTGCAGACACATTACCCTGAATGTTAAACTTTTTTGCTGTCATTGTTTACTTGCAGGGTCTCAGAAAGCACCTCTCAGAACATGAGCTATAGATGCTGTGGCTTTGTTTTTTATGATGAAGTCCCTTGAGCCTCACGTGCCTTTCACCCAAGCAGAAGCCAAGGAGTCCACGAAGCTGCTCACAGGAGCAAAAGAAGAGTATTTTAAGTACCTGCCTTTGTTTTCTGCCCTGGTCTTTATCCTTTGCTGTCCAGTGCTTGCAAACCCAGAAATATGCTGTGGTGACTTGCTCTTCCCATCCCATGCCTGATCAGAGGGGCTGCCCCATGGGTGTGACGAAGTGCTGCCCACACAGTTCTCTGCACCAGGGCTGCTCTCAGTGCCTGTGCCCACCCTCTGCAGCCTGGGCTAAGGGGAGTGCCTTCACTTGCATGCTCAGCACCTAAAACCGAGGTGTAAAACACTTCTCCTGGATGCACAGGCTGTTCCTTTTATTCTGATTACCAAAATGCCACCTGCAAATAACTGGGCAATACAGTAAAGAGGAGAGGCATAAATACTGCGTAGCATCCATATATATTTCACTCACTTACCTTACACCTCTCTTTTCTATTATTTTGGAACCATCATATAAATAAAGGAATTTTTCCTTCCACTGTCATCGACATCTTTTACTTTATGTTGCAATAGACTTGGGAACCACTTGGGGGAACTTTTCCCATTGCAGTTAATTACACATAAAAGACTGTATTATCAAAAATACCTACTGATCTGACTCAGCTGCTTTTATGAGCACTGCATATCACAGAAATCCAGCAGATTTCATTAAGAAATGTCTAATAGTTAGGACATATGCAGATAAAACATTCTTTAGATTCCTTACTCTGATCGTATAGTTTGGGAAAGTTTGAGTTTGAGTGAGTGCCTATTTAAGTATTGAACTGGCACTGAAAGCCCTCTTTTAATGTCTTGAACTATATCGTGACCTACAGAAATGGGGAAATGTTATTTAGTTGCGAAACAGGACTTGGTGGTGCTGTGAACAGTTAGGGTAATGTCATGCTAGAAATTGTTCAGCACAAATCAGTGTAAATCCTGTCTGGATTTTCCCGCTCATAACGCCTTTATTGAAAGCGCTGTTCGGGCCCTCCTGGGCGCAAGGTCCGGGCGGAAGGAGCGCGGAGGGGCGCGGAGGGGCGCGGGCAGCAGCGCGGAGGGGCGCGGAGGAGCGCGGAGGGGCGCGGAGGAGCGCGGAGGGGCGCGGAGGGACGCGGGCAGCAGCGCGGAGGGGCGCGGAGGGGCGCGGAGGGGCGCGGGCAGCAGCGCGGAGCTGCAGAGCCGCCACCGGGGGGAGCGCTGAGCCGCGGCCCGCCTGCAAACCCGCCCGGAAAAGCGAAACCCCAAATTCCTGCCGGGGCAAGGCCGCGCGTCCCACGGACACAGCAACATCCTCCGGGTTCAGCTTGCAGTGCTGAATGTGCGGGGAATTTGCAGGGCAGTGCCCCGTGCCCGTCACTCGCAGCGCTTTCCCGGTGCCGGTCACTCCCGCTCTCCGCGCTCCCGGTGTCCGGCCCGGCTGCAGGAACCGGGCACTGCCCCCGTGTCTTTCGCCCTTCATCCAGTGCTGCCCCTCGAATGCTGCCCTCTCTCCTGCGCGCCCTGCTGCCGTGAGCAGCCTTGTCCGCCCGGGCTGCCCAGAGTCAGGTACCAGGATCATAGCATTTCTGGGATACCAGGATCACAGCATTTCTCGGACACCAGGATCACAGCATTTCTCGGATACCAGGAACACAGCATTTCTCATGCTGTGATTTTTTTCCCAACACACCAACACAGTAATCCAATCCACTTCTAACAACGGCAGGAATCCAAAATTACCTAGTATGAGGCCCAGTCACATCCCTTAATGCCTCAAACTACATCTAACTCCAGGAACAGCTTTACTTAAAACAAATGGACGATTAAGGCCTTCATTTATGCATTTTTACAAATATCTAAATCCCTTTACCTCTGGCAAATCATGGAAATATCTACGTATGTTCCAGTGAAACCAATGGAGCTAGGTCCAGGGCTGAGGTTAAGCATGCAGCTGGTTGCTATCCAGGACTGGGGCCCTTTCCTCTTCCTCTTCCTCTTCCTCTTCCTCTTCCTCTTCCTCTTCCTCTTCCTCTTCCTCTTCCTCTTCCTCTTCCTCTTCCTCTTCCTCTTCCTCTTCCTCTTCCCCTCATGGGGCCAACGGGAAATACTCTGAGCAGAATTTTTCTTTGTAAGGATGTTGAATTCTGTAGCAGAGGCACCAGTGTCACTCCCTGGGCCAGTGCCCAGAGTGCAAGTGGCTGGAAGAAACTAATGGACATGTGTGAGAAAGCAAAAAGAGAGAAGGTCAGATGCAAGATGAGGAGAGGAGAAGAAAGGGAAAATACCAAAGGAAAATAAA